>JACM01030432.1:0-22369 GCA_000787095.1 Periophthalmodon schlosseri | reverse complement strand
GAGCCACAGTCCAGGATGAAACATCCTGGACTACTATTTGGTTACTAAAAATTGTCAGATCAACCTTATCAACCTTTTTAAGCTCTTAATTATGTTCTACTATAGTTTTATCATCTAAAACATACCTTAAGTTGTGTTTTGTTTTGTTCACACATTTGTGCAATCCTGGTACAACACTTGGTATTTTCAAAATGTGTCACTGTATTGTAGGCCCACTGCACATTTTTAGCAATTTTTTTGGGTCTCCATGAGTTAGGGGAAAGCATGGCACTTTGGCAAAACTCATGTCTGTGGGGTCAGAGTGATTCTGTTGCCACTATTTGCCGGGTTGCAGGTCCAAAACCTCAATTCGTAAGGATCCAACATGTTGGATATTTGCGATTGCCACTTACCATCAATATTATAACAGCCGATCAAAATAGCCAGACTGCACCAGACAACTGTTGCTTAGTTAAACAGTAGAAATGTGTGGACAACACAAAACAGAGTTTATGTAAACTTTTTCTTAAATCATCATCACTACAATGGCTGTAACAGACTCGTTACCTCCAGCTCACATAGCAGAGTAAAAACACAGCCCCTGTGGGCCTTTATAATCAATGTTTAATCAAAAAATGCATTTTGTTTAATTCATAAAATAAATCTTTGTTTCCTTTTTCACTGTGAATAAGAGTGCAAATGTTGTCCTTCACTTGAAGATAATCTGAAAACGGGAAGTGTGTGGAGTGCAGTTGCAAGCCCACTCAAAATTAAATTATCATCAGATTTTTTGAGTTATGAAATGAAATAATGAAATGTAAAAGGCAAAATCATCAAATTTCTTTCTGATCATTTACATTTCATTTAACTCAAATAATTTATTCAAGTAATTTTAAAAGTGCAGAAATCAGATTATAATCAGATTTTGGTGTGCATGTGAACAAGACCACTATCCTTCATGAGTGTGCGAAAAACAATTCTGCAAATGTCCTTGTCCGTCTGAAAATCACAAAAGGCTTTAAAATCCTCTAGTGTGCAGTCAGCCTATGAACATAACAAAACTTCAACAAGTAGATGTTTGCTGATAAAAGGATCTTTAATGAATGCGTTAGCCTGCTGCTAACCTCTCCCCCTGCGCTCTTTAGCTCTAATAGTCCCTCGGTGGCATGTTCTATTCCTTATTATTCACAGCTTTCGTGCAAATCATGATGCAACGCAGGGCAATCGCTCAGCTCAGTCAGCCCTCCATTAATCTAACGTTTCAAGGAACATGTGCAAGGGACTGTTCATGTGAAGACAACACAAAAGACTCATCTATTGTGCCCTGAACTGCACATGACTCTACTCCAGCTCTGTGTAATCAGACAGCCTCCAGAAATCAGCATGTTTATAAAGACAAAAGTCAGTGACTGTTTAAATATTCATGTAATTTCCTGCATGTCAAAAGGAACAGTGATTGCAGGTCTATTTTCACTGTGAAGAAATTGACATCTTTTTAGAGAGTGACACAGATACATGCAGGCATTCCTATTGTATCATGGATTATTTGGGGGGAAAAGACTGTAAAATACATATCCCTAACATAACAATAATCTCACAACAACAAGGCTCTAATTTTAAACTTAATCCTACATAACAAGTGCCTTAAGTTAGTGCACACAGGCACCTGTGTCATTAGGCATGAACATAAGGTGAGGCGGGAGTTTTTGTACTGCATGTAACAAGAAGCTGGCTAGCTTCTTGTAAAGCTTGTTCTTAAAAATGATCAGTTGTCAAGCCTCCTGAATCCTGAACATAACATGGTGTCAGAAGAGACCTCAAAAAGAGAAGATGGCACAGTTTCAACCACCACAGAACCTGAGTTTGCATGGCAACCTAGCGGAAAATTGCAGAAACTGGATTTAACGCTTCGAACTTTTCTGCACAGCTAGTGGCATTGCCGAAAAATCTGAAAAAAATGCAATGCGCGACTTTTCGGCACATTGCAGAAGAGGCAATAAAAGTAAGCAACACATTTGGCAGAGGGTGAAAAAGACAAAATCGCCGTGCTGATAAAAAAGTTAACCTGTGAGGTAAGCTTTGCTGTAAATCAGGATACTCATGGCTTGAGTATCCTGATTTTATGCAACATTTTGAGGACTTTTCACCATTCAAAAGATGGGATATTTTGTTTTTGAATTGATAATTACAATGGCAATGGATTGAAACCTCTCCTTCTAAACCCTATATCAGCTTGAATTAAATTTGGCTTATTAGAATATTTTATATGAGCTCAATAAAGTATTGAAAAAACTAACAAACCAAAAATTACGTAATTATACTTAATTACATACAAATTACTCCAGAAATCAGATAATGATCAGAATGTCATTGCAGTTTAGTCCTCAACAAATGTAAACAAATAATATGTACATAATCAGTAACAATCATAGAGTTCAAAACATTGGCCATGTTTACTTGCACACCAAAAACTGATTATGATCTGATTTTTGGACCTGCAAACCACAAAATCTGATGTTAGTAATCAGAGGGACCATGATCGGAGAGAAATCAGATGATTTTGCTGTTTACATTTTGTTGTCATTTGAATAATCTTTAGCTCCAAAATGTTGCTGTGTTGCAGATGGCTGAGGCTCTGCAGGCCCTCCAGACCTTGGGCATCATCCACCAGGACATTAAAATGGAAAATGTGATGCTGTGTGACCCGGAACAGAGACCGTTCAGAATCAAGCTCATCGACTTTGGTTTGTCCATCCACCGCAGTCAGGTCCAGCAGGGCTCTACGGTGCAGCCCGTGTCCTACAGGTGAGACGCACACTTCCTCTTCCACTTTAGGCTCATGTATTCATGGCTTTTTCCCCATTCAAAAGATATAATATGTTGTTTTAAATAGGGGTATGCAAAAATATCAAACTCTCTATGTATGGTGATACTAAATTTGGTGATTACAGTTTTGTTATTGTGGGCTTCACTATCGATATCTCGCCAAGAGCATTTTTGGTTTCTTTTATTGAATTATTTTTGACAGTGATACGATTTTGTCACTTGTTTAGAGAAAGGAAACATTTGGCCTATTCACTGTTTTGGTGATTAAAATTGTTAATCCTGCCCATGCTTAATATGAATTACACTGAAGACTTTGTATCTTAAAAAAATAGTGACAGATCGCAGAATATCATGTGCAATATTTTAATTATCGCACGCTTCACAATATCGTATTGTAAAATTGTGATCATATTGTGAGCCATGTATCATGTATCATATCGAATTGTGAGGGACCATGCGATTCCTAGCCCTAGTTTTAAACTGTTAATTGCCATGGCAATGGTTTTAATTTTTCATGGACCCATGGATTGTAGCAGTGGGTGATACCATATTTTTATATAATACCTGGTACATTTTGGGTAATTTTTAGACATTGATACTGATATTTGATATTGGTCCAACCTTTTGGGTGAAGGTATTTTAAAAGATATATGCATAAAAAGGGGTTTCAAATAGGCTCTAAAGGACAAACAGAATGCCATAAACTAAAATTCTGACAGAAAACAAATTTTCATGGCTCTAACATGTTTAAAATGCCTTAAAAGTAGCATATGTTAATTAGTACCAGTAACAGTACTGATACTAAAATTTCAGTATAATTTCAGTTTGAATTCACTTATACAAACACCATATCAAAGTTGGGACAAAAATGGGCCTGAATCTAGATTTAGACCAAGACTAGACCAGGATTAAACCAGGACTAGAACAAGACCAAACCAAATCTACATTAGATCTCAAATTGGGCCAACACCAAGACCAAGAACTGAGAACAAGTGTTTTATTTGCACATTAAGACTGCACAATATTGGAAAATGTTGTGATATGTGTTGTGATGTTGATTTTATCACAATGTTTTAATTGACTTTTTGACTCAATAATTTCAGCGAAAACAAAAAATGACATGCTTTAATTTAGTAGTGAAACGATAAAACTACAAACTACAAAATTTAAACAGGTGAAACCAGGACTAAAATAAAGCTAATTTGGAAAATCATTAATACAATCAGCTTTATTTTACATATTATTTAAAGAGAAAAAAAACAGTGTATTTTTGTCAGATGGAGAAACGGTGTTACTCTGATATATTGAGTATGTTGCGCTATTGATTATTGCCCCAGTAAATCCTGTTATTGATACTTTTTGCAATATATTGTGCAGCCCTACTGGACATGTTCTTACCCTGATTTGTTTCTGTATTAGACCTGGTTTAGTCTGTATGGACCTGGGTTAGACCTGGCGTAGTGAGGTCTTAGTTAAAACAGAAAATCTGGTTTAGTCTTGGTTCTAGTTTAACCCAGATCTGATTTGATACTTGATGTAACTCATATTGAAGCATATCTAACAGAGTATTTGTGTCCTGCTCAGAGCTCCAGAGGTGGTGCTGGGACTGCCCTTCAATGAGGCCATCGACGTGTGGGCTCTGGGGACTATGATGGTGTCTATGCTGGCGGGCTTCCACCTGTTCCCTGACAGTACTGAGTATGAGACCGTGAGTACTGCAGCAGACAAGCATTTACTACTACTACTACTACTACTACTACTACTACACAGACTACACATTTAGTTACTACACCCTGAGTGGTCCTTTTCTTTTAGTTATGAACAGAAATTATTATTATTTATACTCAGTGGTGGAAAGAGTACTGAAAATGTGTACTTGTAAGTGATAGTTACATGGCTAATAAATGTACAAGTACTGCCGCCTAATTCCGCCTGTTCATGCATACTTAAAAGGTACGCATCAACAAACTTCTAAAAATAGTTACTAGATGTTTAGTAGAACATAATGTAACATTTATTAGTCAAATACATGGATAAACACTCCAAACTCTTTTATTGAATTATATGAATGGTGTAAAATATTCACATTTGTGTTTCCTTGTATGTCACAGCTCAAAGTGATGCTGGCGCTCTTGGGTAAACCCTCAGACAGCATTCTGTGCCAGGGATCCAAGACCGACTTGTATTTCAACCATACCTCCAAGGGATGGAGAATGAAGGTAACACACTAGTATATCTAATCCCAAAAATATTCAAATCACATACTGCTGCTTTAAATCAATAATACATACTTAACCTAAATGTTGTCCTTCTTCCTCCTTTAGACCGATGAGGAGATGAGAAAACATTGCAAGGTCCCTTTGACGTCCTACTACACAGAGGGCTGGAGCTCAATGGAGAAAGTAGTGCAGGTACTCACGCTCAAGTCTGCTTTTGTCTAGTTTAGTTAGGTCCTGGTTTAGTCCCAATTTAGACTTGATTTAGAACAAAGTAGAGCACATCAGTTTTGTCTAGTCCTACTTTAGAACTGCTTTTTTCCTTGCTTTGTTTTGGTCTGTCTAGTGGTCTGTCCTTACATGGTGAAGTTCTAGTTTAGACCAGGATGGGACTTCTTATTGTTAAGTTCAAGTTTAGATATGGTTTAGTTTGAGTTTAGTCCCAATATTATGAAGTCATAGTTTACTTTATGTGTGAATATCTTTTTTACTTACTTATCGGTACTTGGTTTAGACCTGCTTATGTGGGTCTTCTTACCAGGTCGATGTGGGAGTGGGTAGTCCTGCAGAGGCCCAGGACTCTTTATACCTGGTTTAGTGCTAGTTTAGACGTGGTTTTATCCTCATACGGTTAGATCCTAGTTCAGACCTGGTTTAGTCCTAGTTTAGATCTGGTTTAGTCCTAGTTTAGACCTGTTTAATACCTGGTTTAGACTTGGTTTAGACTTGCTTATGTGTGTCTTCTTACCAGGACCATGTGGAAGTGAACAGTCCCGCAGAGGCCCAGGAGCTGCAGCAGTTCCTCCACCTGTTGTCTCAGATGTTGGAGATGGACCAGACTCGAAGGATAAACCCCTCCCAGATCCTACAGCACCCCTTCATCACTGGACTCCCGCTGTAAGCTAACGCCAAACACTGGCCACTATTAGGATTTTATTTGTCTATTTTTTTATATTCAATGTAAAATGCTATCATGTGCTTAGGTGGGTAGAGTACTCAAGTAGTAAAAAGTATAATTTATTAAGAAGTATTATGACATACAGATTATAAGTAGTGTTCCAAATAATTGCTCCAGTAAGGGCAAAACAGTTAGAAATATTCAAATTAGTGTTACATGAAAAACAGGACTAGTTCATTTTAAAGGGTTTGGGGTTTAAAACAGTAGGGTTGTCAAAGGTATCGTAAATCAGGTACTAATCAATAATAAAACTAGTATCGAAACTCATTTAAGCAAGTATCGATAGTAAAAAAGTCATATTCACAGGACAGCAATAAACCTTTCCTGATAGCTTTAAATAAAAAAGTCATATTCACAGGACAGCAATAAACCTTTCCTGAATAGCTTTAAAATGACCTTGAGCTGTATCAGAACAAGTTCAAGACCACATAGACTAGTATACACCCATGGACCACTATGGAATCTACCTGGACTGAGGGATTATACAGATATAAGGCAGCATGGTAATATAAAAGAAAGTACTATGATTTAATGTTGAAAATCACATTCTATTGTTTAAAAAAAGAGTGCCTTTTATTATCATTGTATCGGAATCGGTATAGAGTATCAAGTCTATTCCTTAGTATTGAAATCAAGTTTGAAATTTTAGTATTATGACAACAGTATTGCAGTTCTTCTTTTTTGCAGTCATCCAAAGCTATTCCTCACTTACGTTATGCATTCAGAACATTCTCATTATTCACAGCCATGAGTTTATAAGAGCATTTCACAACTTTCAGAGACCAGAGCGGAGTTTTGCCAGGATGGTAATACTAACAAACTTTAGCATGCTAACAGTGCACTTCTTGATTCTTGGAGGATAAGTGCTTTATAATTAGATGCAGACAGAACACAGTGGTCTCATTTTGACCTCAAGAGCTGCTTATACAACACAATTGTACTGGGACAAGACAAATTTTGCTTCAATATATGGAAAAATGGTACAGCCTCTTTAAGTACTTATACTGTGTAACATTGGTTTTGATATGGAACTAATCATAAAATAATGCACAAAATTCCAATCTTTTTAAAAGTTAAATAAATATGACAAATTTTTAAAATCTTCTCTTTTAAAAAAATTATCAATCATTTTTAATCATCATTATTTTTACCTTTTGTGTAGATACAGTATAAATCAATATGCACTTTGCCCACTACCGTACAACAATAAATAACTTGTACACTTTTATACTAGGAGCGAGCAGGAGCATGTGTTGTCCCGGCTGAGCAGAACACCAGGAGACCAGAGCAACACTCACTCCCAGTCCAGTTCAAACCCCTCCTGCTATCCTTCAGGGACCAGCGCGGAGCACAGACCAAACAGGTGACCACAGTAACACTTAGCTTAGCATTAGCACTAAAGGGACTGTATATAAGATTTTGATTTGAAATTCCATGAACAGGGCCGGCTCTAGCCATTTGGTGGCTCTAAATAAGAATTTGGTTGTGCCCCCCTAATGGATACACAGTTTTTAAAAATCAATACACCAATCATAATAAAAAAAAAAATACAAGATTATTAGATAAATAAATGGATGGTCATGTGAGAAAAGCATATTGTATTAATCAGAAAACAAAACATTATATGCTTTGAGGGCCAACTGTAGCTATAGCTCACTGGCGTTGTTTATGCTAACATGCTAACTTATTAGCAAAAAAACCCAAAAAAAACAATAGCTCACTCACCTTTGTCCTACGTTTTTTTTTTTTCTTGTTTTTTTCGCCCTTAAGCCCCACTCTCAAACTTTCTTTTAGGAGCCATTTCAATTTGTGATGACACTGATATGATGTTAAAGCACATGTTTTTTTCCCTTTATCTGAAGTGCGTGTGGTTAACTTTAAATTAATGAAATAAATTTGGTCAGGCTCTGAGGATGTGCCCTAAACAACCGCTTACTAAGGTATAAGGTATAAGCCTTGCATAAGTCTCCCCATTGGGTTGCCAGTTCCAATGCTGAAATCCAGTTGCTTTAAACCTAAATTGCCTCTCTCTGATCATCACTACCTAAACCCCAGCACCTGCAGCCAATCATTAATCAGTGCTAGTGCAGCCTCTGCATCTCAGTGAGTGAATTCTGGAGGTTCTGAGCTTTCATCTGAGAAATGGCCTGTCCATATACTGAGAATGATAAAAAAAAACTTATATGTGTCCTCTATCGACAGGTTAAGGCACTGGCAACCCAGGTTCAGTTGTGACTGTAGTACCTTGTAGTAATAGAGCACAGGCTATATACGGTTCCTTTCATGTAATCAAGTAAAAATGTCTTTCAAATAGACTTTTCTGAACATAAACAATACTGACACTTTTTGTCATTTCCATTTAACATAAAAAAATATTCAAATTCCTTTTTACAAAAGTCCAAACCACAGGCTTTCACTGACAGAGGACTGGCTGTTGACCCAAGCTGATCATTGACAATTTGAAAAGACTAAATCTCAACTATTCAGATAAGATTAATTGGACAGCCCTCACTTACATAAATCCCATTTAAACCTGCTGGACATATCAGACATTTTTCCTGTAATTTTGTGAATGTGTGACTTGTTTTGCAAAGAGCCCTGTTTGTTGTATTAATCTATCTCTGCTTATGTATGTCTTCAGTGTGCTAAGGCCCTTGAACGAGGAGGAGATCGAGCAGATCCTACCGGAGAACCTGGCCTTTATCCACGTGCTCCAGGAGGGAACATTTGGTCACATGATCCAGTGCCAGAAGATCGACACAGAAGATATAGTGTCTGTGAAACTGCCCCACTGCAACCGGAACACACGGCGAGAGGTAAGAGTGGCCTGTCTATTTCAAATGGAGTCTTTTAGGTTCCAAATTGTCTGAATTTTTTGAGATTTAAAGGGGGGTATTATGCAAAATATAAAATATATTTTGTTTGAGTCGACCTGGTGCTTAAAGAATATGCATAAAGCTTTATTTGAACACTTTAGTGCGAAGAGATAACTGCACCAAACATGACTACACTACTCTCCTATAGGTTTGTGGTAAAAAAGGGCTGTGGGTGAATTTGTAATAAATTTAAAATACAGAATTTGGGAAAAATAATCAAATAGACTCTACATGTTGGCCCAAAAGTATCGGCAGAGCTGATCAGCCACTGGTTTCTCTGCATTCTAAAGAATAGACATCAGCAATGAAAATGTATATATCTATAGTTTTACATGCCATGCTTGCATGTAATCTTTCCATCTCTCTTGGGCACTGTGTAGACAAGGTGGTGGCGTACTCCCCCACCAGAAAAGTTACATAGTGCCCCTTTACTTGGATTTGTTTAAAAAAGACAACTTGAAATTTCTTACATTGAGGTGTACATAACAAGTTAATGTAAACTGTATCATGTTCAAAATTTGACCTAATGACCAAAGCATTATATTGAAAAGTTGAGAAGATATGAAAGATGTATCATTCATATTCCTATATTATACTGGGTTATGCTAATTATTTACTTTGTTAAAGATGGTGTATTATGTAAAGTTGTAAGTTGTAAATGTAAGGTTTTAAATGTCATCCATACATGTTTGAGTAATCTTGCCATCTCTCCCGTGTCCTATTTGAACTCTCTTTACTGTTAGCAGTACAAGCCTGTACAAGGCTCAGCCCACAAGCTTATGTCACCCCGCTCCCTTACAACCATTTTTCATTCTTATACAAAAGCAGGATACAAAACAATACACTACAACTTCACAAACCTGAGTAGGCTCCTGCTCCTGAAATCCTATTAATTCAATTTCTGTTTTGACATTAACAACTTTGCCTACTCTACCCATCTTTCAGTAGCAGTAGTAGTAGTTTCCATAGTAGTAGTAATAATAGTAGTAGCAAACTGATCAAATGTCGAATTTGTTTATTTGTCAGATTAATATCCTGAGAAAGCTGCGGAGGAGAGGTCTGCACCAGCACAACACGGTGATGTACCTGGAGAACTTTGACACTGACCTGGGCAGAGCTGTGGTCCTGGAGAAGCTTGACATGAGTCTGAGCAGCTACGCCACCTCTCACCAGCCACTGCCCCTCAGCGACATCCGAGCCATCCTCACACAGGTATCACATCATCTTTTTTTAATCATTCATATTAGGGTTGTCAAAAGTATTGAAAATCTGACACTAATCGAGCAAGTATCGACTCTAAAAAAGTCACATCAACTGAACAGATATGAACCTTTCCTGAACAGCTTTAGAATGATCTTAAGCTGTATCAGAATAAGTATAAAACACATAGACCTAGTATACACCTATGGACACTATGGAACCTACCTGGAGGGATTACGCAGATATAAGGCCACATGGTAATCTAAAAGAAAGTACTATGATTTAATGTTGAAAATCACAGTCTATAGAGTGTTTTTTTTTTTATCATCGTGGTACCAGAATCAGTATTCCTTAGTATCAAAATACAGTTTGAAATTTTACTACCATCCATCCATCCATCCATCCATTTTCTTCCGCTTATCCAGGGTCGGGTCGCGGGGGCAACAGTCTAAGCAGGGACTCCCAGACTTCCCTCACCCCAGACACGTCCTCCAGCTCCTCCGGTGGGACCCCAAGGCGTTCCCAGGCCAGCCGAGAGACATAGTCCCTCCAGCGTGTCCTGGGTCTTCCCCGGGGCCTCCTCCCGGTGGGACATGCCCGGAACACCTCCCTAGGGAGGCGTCCAGGGGGCATCCGAAACAGATGCCCGAGCATTACATTTTTGCATATTGAACAAAATAAATCAATTAAAACAGAAAATAACGAAAACAGTGAGGCCTAAAACTAATAGCGCTGTGCCTGATTTTTACAGTCATAAAGTGTATAGGTCCTAATCACATTATGATTAAGAGATCGTGAGACTGTAATATTTAGTTTATGGAACTACCACATAATTTATAATACAGAATCCATACATGTAATTACACTTTAGCTAATTGTGATATATTAAAATTCACTGCAATATTCTATATTTTTTGATATATCTCCCATATCTAACTGTTCTGTTTGCAGATGGCAACCGCACTGCAGGCTCTGGCGTCTGTAAAGGTTGTCCACACAGATGTGACTCTGGACTCCATAATGGTGTGTGTGCAGCCCAATGCTCCTCTCCAAGTGAAGCTGGCTCACTTCAACTCAGCCCTGCCTCGCAAGAAGGTCACAGCGGGCATGAGCGTACAGCCCGTAAACTACAGGTATGGCTCCACTATATAACACAATGGATGGAAATCACAATTTGAGTTAGCGCAGTTATTAAATCGCTAAGGCTGCAGTTATTTTGATAGTAGAATGCCCTCTGCAGATGACAAAATAAATCGTGTTTTTATATAGGAAAATCTTGTACTGCAGTATAGATCTCTACAAACATGTTCTCAAATGCATTTGGATTCTTGTATTAGTTTATCAGTTCATATTTCAGTTCATTTTCTCTCAATTGTCACTGCTCCTGGATGTTTTTAAAATGTGCACTGAACAGCATTCTACTTTTAAAACATACTTGGCAAATACAAAAAATATCTTAAGAAATGTTGTCGCACTGTGAGGGGATTCACCTCTCTATATATCGGGGGTCTCATTTCTAAAACTTTACGTGGAATTCTTTACTAAAAGTCTACTTAGGGACATATGATCTCTGAATGTCCTGAAGCCCAAAGTTTAGAGTTTTTGGACCAGACTGCTCATTTTCATGTTAAGTTCTTATAGATCACAAACTTAATGTTGAAAGTCATGTACTTCTTCACATGCATGCACGCTTTATAAATGAGACTCCCCACAAGTTGAATGTCCATTCCAGGCAAAGCTATTATATCTCCATGGATACAACCGTGAAGAAAAGGTACATAGTGCCAGTGGTGGAAGAAGCACTCAGTTTTGTTACTTGAGTAAAAGTACAGAGACAGGAGCAAAAAAGTACTCAAGTAAAAGTATCACATGAACAAAACTACTTAAGTAAAAAATATTGAAGTATCCGTTTAAAAGTATTGTGGATAGCTTTTGAGATGAATTGCTTTCTTGTTTGTTGTATATTTTTGTTTACTCAAATAATAAAGTCCTCAGTCATTTCAGCAGGTCTCCAACTATAAGAAATACATTTGCTTTTCAATCCTGTTCAAAAATGTAGTAGAGCAGAGACACCTGCTCTCAGATGTAGTGAAGTACCCACTTTAAAATGTACTTAAATAGAAATTTTGTTACTTTCCACTATTGCTTAATGTACCTTTAACCTACAAGAAGGCTTTATTTAATTCTCTACAGTGGACATTGTGTTAGCCAACTACAGCCTTTGTGGTTTGCTAGTTGCGATTTTGATTAATAAACATTATTGTATTATTTCCTTTTCAGAGCACCTGAAGTCATTTTAGGCCTGCCCTTCACCGAGGCCATCGATGTGTGGGCCCTGGGAGTGGTCACATTCCAACTGCTGACAGGATACAGCCTGTTCCCCAGCCGCAGCGAGTACGAGACGGTAAGTCATTGCCAATTAGATTAGACACATTTTCAAGGAGATGTACTTCTAGCCGGAGTAAGGTTGTAAATAGAAGCATCACCAGTAGCCAAAGCGCAGTTCACCATCTTGACAATAACAGTCCAAAGGTCAGACGATGTCATACTTAACTGCTAAACCCCGCCTCCTTGATTGCGATTGGTCCAGCAAGACTTAAAGTGCATACCACAGATTTTCATGTTTACAATGTGAAAGCTACATCAGCCGACATATACATTTTAAGTCTCCTAGTCAGTTGTTATTATAAGTATGTGAACTAAAGATATGACAGATATTAATGATTTGTGATTTTGTTTCTCAGCTGAAAATCATGGTGAAATTCTTTGGTCAACCGTCGAACAGCACTCTGGACTCCGCTCCCAAAGCCGACCACTTTTTCAGAGCCAACCACAACAACTGGGAATTGCTGGTGAATATAATACTTCATTAATTATTTTTAAATTCTTATATACATTATGTGGATTGTAATGTTAAATAATTGACTTTTGACGTTTAACAGGTTATAAAACTAAGTTATAGTTTTGCAAAAGGCCTTGCAAATGAATACAAAAAATGAAAAATTGATAGTTTTAATGCCATACAATAAAGACAAAGCAAAAACATGTCTGTGGCGGACCCTCCACTAACATTAAAAAGCATTAAATGTGATTACAACTGACTCCAATATTTTTACAGCTACAGTATGTAACTTTTTAACCAAAAAAGTGACTAAAATAACATATTTTTTCATTTATTGCCTTTATTACTACCTTAAACTAAAAATACAAATTGCCATATATTGAGAATGTATTTTCTACATTTTATGCTTAGATTTTTGTACCATTTTCCGTCATGCTCATATATGTTTAAACAAGTCTTATGAATTGCTAGTCTAGATGGTCAGATCATAAATGGTCACATTTTATAAAGCGCTTTTCGACCCTCAAGGCACTCAAAGCACTTTACATCAAGGAACCACTCACCCATTCATACACCAGTATACGCAGACACTGGCAGCATGAGTATTATTTGGTAATACTGGTAAAAGTAGGAGTAGTTAAGAGTAACTGTCTCTATAGTTACTCTTTCTGCTTGGTAAACATGCCTCTATATTAGAGCTATACATTTATAGAGAACAGATTGAAAAAAGTGATTAAACACCAGATGGTTTCTTTTTCAGGTCTGACAGTGACAGCGATGACTTCTCAGAGGAAACGGAGTGCTCAACCACAGAGTGCTCGGCCACAGATGAGGACACAGGGTCCCTAGAGGAGGAGAGGCAGCACAGCCCCAGGTCAGGAACACTTCTGCTCAAAGAAAGTCATTTAAAGTGGGACTAAACACCCAAATGCTGCTCCTGCAGCCAGGTGTCGCTACTTAGAAACACCTGGCTGTAATCGAGGTAGTCTTTTGTGGCATTTTTGACCAGAAAGCTGCAAATTATACCTAGTTTGTACTAAAATGACCAAAAAATTACTAGGGACAGTAGATAATGCTATAAAAATGCCATATACACCGTTTACTAACAAAAATGGGGATTTAGTGTTTAGTTCCACTTTAAATCAGTGGTGCAGTGGGACTCAACAATTTTGTATGAAATAACTTGTGGCCTGTTCAGGAAAGCTCAAATTTTGTCTTGTTAATGTGATTTTTTTGCAGTATTAATACTTGCTCAAATGAGTATGTAGTTTTTAGTATTGATTAGTATTTGATTTTTGAAACTTTTGACAACCCTGTTGGGAAAACAGTGATACAGTGGGTGAAGCATTTACTTACACCAGAGGGTAGCCAAATCTATTACAAACTTAACTATTGAACACATTGCCCACCTCAGTTACGGTAATGCTTTCAATGGCGACTCCCTTGCATACATGAAACCCGTCTAACCATCGCTAACATTTATTTTTCAATTCTGTGTCCATAGTTTCCACAAGAAGACCGAGACCCAACCTCCAGAAGAAGCCTCACCAGATGTTCAAAACTGCTGTTGCGTCATAACGTTTAGGAACCCTTTCCAAAACCGACGTCCCAAACCTGCAAAGGAGATGGATGAGATGAAGAAGGACCAGGAGAGCACCTCTGAGCAAAGATATTGTCCTCTCTGTATAATAACTGTGAGGAGGCCAAGTAAGAAACTACCTCCAAAACCAGCAGAGGACGTGACCAGACGTGACTCCAAGATAATCCACTTCAAATCAGCCTCACCCCTCAACCTATTGTTCAAGGAGGAGGAAGAAGAGGAGAACCACAATGAAGTCATTTGCTGTCTACCATGTTTCACCATCCGAAGGAGACCTCCCAAGAAACAACCCCCAAAACCAGCTGAGGAGGTGGACCAGGCCTCAACAAGACGTGGGTCCCAGGCGATCAACAATAGTCCTGCCAACGTTGAAGACACAGAGAGAGACTTCTTGTATAAACGTAAAGGAAACATTTCATCTTTATATTACCAAGGCATTACTATTATTAATATTACTAGTCTGTAATTGAATGTAATTTGAATGGTCATATTTAGCAGGTTACAAAAGCCACAATAGTCAACGCCTGGCTAGCAAAGACTTTTATTTATTTCAGAAGTTACTACAGGCCAGAGCATGATTTCAATTATATAGTGATTCATGAACACTTTATTTCTTTCTATTAACTGAAAGAGGTAAATTAAAGTAATCTGCTTCTTCTGAAAGTTCAAACTTCACTCTGATTGGTTAAACCCACGTCATTCATTCAGAGCTTTACAGATACTGACCAATGAGAGAAGGTGGTGGGGAATATTGTCTGTGTTTGAGCAGACAGCTGTATTAAATATAGAAATAGTGAATCACAATATGACAATATGACCAAAATAGCAGATTGTGAGGATTCGATTTTTCTCACCACATTGCCCAGCCCTACTCATTCTGTATGTGCACGAGTTTAACCCCAATGCAAATTTTTTAAATCAAACTTTTGTCTTTTTCAGGTGGCTTCTGTGGGAACAAGAAGACAAAGAAGCGTAACATCATTGTCCGCATGTTCTCCTGGATCCGAAAGCACTGCTGCTGTGTCCGCCCACGCGACGAGGAGTGAGGGCCCCACACTGGGGAGGGCAAACTGTCATGTTTGTCAAACCCAGCATCATGGCCTCACACTAATGGGGACGTTAGAGTGAGGCCATGATGCTGTTGACATTTGATGGGGCAGGGATCGTAGCCATTAGCTACAATGTCGGCCTCATGTTAGAATGTCGGTAGCAGCAGAGTCTTGCTTGGAAGGGGGGGTTGTGAGTTTGTTTAGGAGCAGGCCAAGGACACCTAGTTACTGAAAAGCTAGTTGTAGTTAGAGCATGGTATTGTCAATGATTGGTACAGTGGGGCTGGGACTGTAGCAGGTTAGCTACAGTGTTAGCCTCATATCAGAAGGTCGATGGTAACATGTTCTTGTTCTGGAGGAATTGTGAGTTGTTTTAGGTGCAGGTCAGGATCTTTGTGAGTAGCTGCTTTAAGTTAGACCATGGTATTGTCAGTGATTGGTACAGCGGGCTGGGACTGTAGCAGGTTAGCTACAATGTTGGCCTCATACCACAAGGTTGATGGTAGCATGGTCTTGCTCAGGAGGGATTTGTTGGATTTTCATTAAGCAGTACATCCAAGTGAGATCTTCTTCTGTTGATATTAAAATGGGGCAAGGACTGCTGCGGGTTAGCTACAGTGTTATAATGCCCTATAGTAGAATGTCGGTAGTAGCGTGGTCTTGCTAAACTCCTACTGACTCAACGAAGATTGTTGACTGCCCCTTTAAGTGGCTCAATCAAACACATAATCAATAATATTTTAACACAAAAACATCCCCATTGCTCTGTCCCCATGCTCCTCTGTGTTTTGCAAGCTAGGCAGGCCGTACATACTGTACCCCAGGATGATAATGTCTCACCCAGGCTACGTTCGATGATCCTTCATGCCTGCTATGTTAATCTGTTTTCTCTTACTCTACCTTGAAGAATATAGGTGGGTCAATTCAGCAGAGGTTACAGTCAAGCTCAAATCGTCACACCCCCGCCTCTCTAGAGACCTATCCATAAGAGAACTCCTCGTGGGCTTCAGCTCCTTTAGGGAGGTTATTTGCTCAGTTTATCCCAAGTGCTGGGTAGAGCTAAATTGTTACCTTGCATTCGCTTGAGGCCTCCATAGCTCATTGGTTTGATTTGGCTGCCATTGTAGTGTTCCCTTTGGGTATCATTTCCACATTTTTGAAATCACCCTGTCCATTGTCTTCGCCCAAGTGCTCACTAAGCAGCAGCTCCTTTCCCTGCAGGGTCACCTCAACTTGGCAATGCATATTACTGTATATTACTTCCCATAGATTTGGTTAAGATTATGGTGGCACAATTTAATCTCCTTCAGTTTGTGGAGTATATCACTTACTACTTATGTTTAATCTTCAACCATCACTTTTGACCGGTGTAGTCTCTTTTAAAAGTTGATGATAATACAATACGCAACAAAGTTGCACACAAAGTTGCTCACAAAGTTGCTCATAGGCCACGTTGTTTTTAGACTATGAGAGAGAATTTTAGTTTCCTGTATGTAGGTATAACATTATTCGTCAGGGCTGCTCCTTTATTTCCAAGCTGCTTGATTTGACTCACTCTGTTCCCTTGCTGTTCGGCCTTGTCGCACTGGATGGCAGCTGTTCCTCTAACCTGTTGTTCTTGTCCCACTTCCTACGTGAGTGGCACGGGGTCTCCTTCTTCTATCACAACATCGCAGCAGTTCTTCACCGATGCTGTTCCATTGTCAAGTTTATTTCAGGCATTCCACAACCTGTGTCCCTCAGCCAACGCCCAGCCTACTGCAGGTCCACCCCTAGAAGACTGTCACTGTCCTTGCTTTTATTACGCACAGCTTTGACTGCTGCCATTTTAACCCTCCCTCCCATATTCACAGTATATTGGCCAGTATCAACTTTTATTCAAATTGTCATAATCCCTCCTCTCCAAACCTGTCCTCTGATGCATCAGTCAAACTTCTCAAAGGCATCTCCAAGGAGTCACCCCCACTCCCTTATTCCAGACGCCCTATCACGCTCCCTCTCCTTCACAAGCTGCTCTCTACCCCACACACGGTCCCTAGGTTAAGTCACTGTTGCAGATCAAAGCATGGTTCACCTTCTCATCCTCTTTTACTGACTTCCGAAAGCTTGCCCATGACCGCTTGATGATTCCTTCATCACCTCAAAGCAACCCTCTGTCTCTGTGGCATGTACCCCCATCATTACTTAAGCCATTCCTTTAGAATAGGGGCAGCCACCCAAGCTAATTCCTCTGCCGTCCTTTAGCAGCTTCTGCAGTCTATGTCCTATATCTCCACTTCAGTCTGCCTTGCATCCTAGCTGCTCAACACTCCATTTACCCCTAGTGAGTCCTGCTACAAATATCTGGTGGTCACGGTTCCAGCTTCTATGCAGGGCTCCACACTAGCATTTTTTTTCCAGGGGTACAATCGTCCTTGACTGAAGCCATTTAAGGCCACAATGAGATGCTACAAATTGATACAAACTAGGAAAAGTTTTTTTTTTTTTTTATATTATAGGCCTATATTTATATGTTTTAATAATCTGTAAATCTAGCCTATATCTAGATGTTTAATGCAGACAGACAGAAGAAGCAAAAGTGTGGTAAACACATTTGGCTTGTAGATAACTCATATTTTGAATAAATGTAAGATAAGAATAGTTCAAATGAACAATGCCCCCTTATTGTTCATGTGAAGTAGTGTTCTCTCTTCATTCATTCATTCATTCATTCATACGTATCATCTAAAAGCATCTTAAAGTAACACGGACGCTGTAGGTTGTGAATAGTCAGCATGCAGTCAGTGCAGTATGTCTCATCTTCATGCCACTTCCCGTTCTCCTTCTGGTCAGGGTGTGTCTGTCCTACACATTTCTATTTGTTCACCTACTTTGATGGATCCTTACTGCAGTGCGTTCTGTACTTCTAGCCCGGTTCTTCCCGCCCAGCCATTGCAGACTGCTCCTCCCACTCACATTCCATGGCAGTGTTGCCATAACCTCTGCAGTCACTGCATAACCCCTGCATCATCAGCCTCATGACCCCTTCCCCTCTCTTGCGAAGTCCCTGATCTTCAACCAGCCTCTCAATCCTGACTCTGTCACGGCCCCTTTTTTGGGGGCGGGTGGAGGAGGGGTGAGAGGCAGCAGGCAGCTCATCATCACATTGGTCATCCACCGGGATCTGAGCAGCAAACAATCATGTAATAAAGCCTTTCTAATGCTGTTTTTTTCTCTCTGTGGCCGAGACTCTCCAGGTTGGAGCTTAAGCCTGGAAGACCTGCAGCTTTACGTCCTCCTCGGTCTACACCATTGCAGAAGCAGGTCACTTCTTCCTGTGATGCACGTCCTCTTCAGTCAATCAATGCCCAGCCTCCAACATTAAAACTTTGTCACCCAAGTGCTCACCAGCTTTCCACCTCATCATCCTCTACCATCTTAGTTAGTTTCCTGGCCCCTCTCTTGATCACCACCACTGTCCAAGCTCTGGGGGAAAGATATCTCCTAAATGCTCATCAGCCCAGCATGTACCTCATCATTGGCTCCGCCGGGGTCTAAGCACCAAACTCGTAATCATTCAATAAAGCTTTTTAATGCCCATTTTTTTCGTCTCTGTGTCAGAGTCTTTCCAGGGTGAATTTAATTAAACATAAGTACAATGACAAAAACACACTGATAAATAACAAACCACAATTGAATTATCTTTCTAAACTTTCATTTACTATTATGTATTGTTATTTATTTATTATAAATAACCACTACCGCCGTTATTATAGCGAGGTCATGTGTGAGTTAAGGACTGTGATCACAGCTGTGAGACTCATTAATATAGATCAAGACAAATACATGATATTCCAGTCTATCTAATAGCAAACTAACTAAATAGGACAAGAACTACTGATAGGGATGATGTCATGTTACCCAGACACACCCCAGAAGGATGCTCGTTGCAGTCTGATTGGACTGTGCAACGTGCCAAGAGGCCTGGCCTGTGCACCAACGAAGAGGCGCCAAGTCTCAACCATGGTAGCCTCCCACAATAGTTTGTGTATAAAACTTATTGTATAGGCGTAAACATGCAGTCTTTGCATGGGAATGTCAACACAGATTTCTTGTACAAGTATTGATTAAGTAAATTCTCTGGATTTTATTTCTGTTTCAAGTGTTTTCTTTATCTAAGCAGAAACGAATGAACACCAGAGGAAAAAGCTGTTTTCCACAACAGTATCATTCACCTGAAATATAAAACAAGTTAGAATAGACAGACACACAATAGGCATTGCAAAGAAAATGTGTATTTGAATTCAAATTTCATAGCAACAGTTTAATGGTGCAAAAAGTGTGCAATAAGATATAAAGTATACATTTACTTTACAGTTATATGATAATATTTATACAAGTGTATAACCAAATGTATGGCTTGGAGTAAAGTAATTGCTGCAGAGCATCTGTTTGTCTGTCATTCAACACAATTGAAACAATGCAGCAGTAAAATGACTTTTTGATTTAATATTTCTAATTAGACAAGAGTGAAGATTGCATGTGCAAACCCTATTATATGTAACATTATGACACATTGCATAATAACACATTGCATAAATGAGCTGTGTTTATTATTACAGCTCATTGTCTAATTATTTGACACACACTTATTTCTCTGTCAGCCTTAAGATAGAAATGTTTACCAGGCACAATCAAATCACAAGCGACAATCCCCAAAACAGAAGGTAGAACATTGAGTAGATAAACAAGCAGGTAACACTGGCTGGTAAAATCATCTAATTTCTTTCTGATCATGATCCCTCTGATTACTCATCAAATTTTGCAGTTTACATGTCATTTAAATAAAGTAAAGGTCCAGAAATCAGATTATAATCAGATTTTGGCATGCATGTGAACAAGGCCAGTGATAAGGAAAGTTTCCTCAGTGCATTTAACTAATTCGGATGGTGCCAATGAGAAAAACTTGTTTGTGTCCTCTATATGCAGGATACGGCATTGGCAACCCATGTTCAATTGTGATTGTACCTTTTTTTAAAACTGTAAGATCACAGGCTATATACAGTTACTCTAATCTTGGTTGTAGGAGGGTCCAATATGTAACATATTTGTAATAAAATTACATTGTAAAATAGAGAGGTTGGTCTAACTTGAATTCATTGTTCTTCTATGTCTATGTATACTGAGTGTGCAGGTGTATCTAGTGTGTTCTGACTTGGTCAATGGCTGCTGCTGCTGGCTCTCCTTCCTCCCCTCCAGGTTCTAGACAGTGGGAGGGCAGATCTGAACGAGCTGCACTTGGATGTGAGTGGAGCCTACCAGTTTAAAAGATGACTGCCTGAGGCTGACTCTTCTCTCTACTGTACAGCCAAAAAATCATATTTTTGCAATATTTTTAAACATGTGTGGACTCTGTTTTGTCTGAACCCTAAACCAGTTTGGGAAAGCGATTTTTGGTCCTTTATGGGGATACGGGCAAAGGCTTCAGAAATCTCTCTGTTTTGCTAGTAAACTGTATTTATGTCGTTTTAACAGCATTATCTAGTTAGGTGATATGACGATAACGTATTGAAAAAGCGTGACAGTGTCACCTTCAGTGCCATCTCTTAATCTATTAAAGGGCAGATATTAAAGGGCCCATATTATGCTATTTTCTGATGTATGTTATAATGTTGTTGTCTCATCAAAAACATGGAGTTGTGTTTAGTTTCATTCACATGTTTAACACACAAATCCTGCACATTCTTCTCTCAAACTGAAAACACTCTGTTCCACCTTGTGATGTCACGAGGTAACATTGGAAGTGCTCCACTGTGTTTTTAAACTCCATACAGCTTCACTAGAATCATTTGGTTAATTTCAGCCCAGGAATAGCCAATCTCTACTGAACTAAACTTAAAAAGGTAGCTGTAAACTTAACCTACTGCTTCATGACATCACAAGGTTGAACAGAGCATTTTAAGCTTTGGAGATGTAAACAGACTAATAATAAAGGATTACTCAAACGTGTGAATAAAACAAAACACAACTCTGGATATGTTTTTGAGGACATAACACCATTCTAACATAGCTTAAAGCTCACAGGAATCCATTTTGTGTAATATAGGGCCTTTAAAACCTCTAGTTTGCTGTTAAAATAGCTTTTTCATTTTAATAAATAAGTAGTCCACAAAAGCTGAAAACATAAGCACTGCTGCAAAAAAACGCAACACGCTTGAACTCAACCTCACATAGAGCACACAGCTCCTTTTGCCTGTCAATGTAACTTGTGGCTAAACGAGTACTGTCTGAAATGAAGAAGAATATCACTTTTTAACACGTGGACTTGGAGCAATGTGCACGACGTATGGAGCGATGTGGACAGGGTAGAGCTGGACTCGGGACGTGGACAGACTTTATGAACTTGTTCGCCTTGGATACACACTCACTTTGGATGTACTGTTTGGATGTTTTTTTCTTCATGTCCGCGAAGGACAGATGAGGAGTTGCTCAAACTGAGAAAAGTGGAATGTTTTTCTCGAACACATTGTATATCCACACGCCGAGATCAACTTTCTGGATGTGGGAGACGAGGCGGGGGCTTAGGCTTCCACTCATTCCAATGGCTCTGACAAACAAACAAGCGAACAACACAGGATCGCGTGGCTTTTGACAAATGTGTCCAGTCATGTGTTACAGACAACACAAAGTGTCTTGGTTGAGCATTTGATGTTCCTCTGACGGCAAGCAGCCACACTTTTCATTTCGTTGATCCCGTTGCTCTGAACAGCTGAAAGTCTCTGGAGTTAATCTGGTGGTGCTGTCACTCTACTCTCACCACCAGGGCCGGCCCTAGCCTTTTGGG
>JACM01005044.1:0-22838 GCA_000787095.1 Periophthalmodon schlosseri | reverse complement strand
TATTATTTAGAAAATACTTTTCAATTCTTAAATTACGTTATAACTATATTAGTATTTTAAAACATAGTACTTTCCTATACGATGTTCTGCTATAACTTAAAACCAATGTGTATGCAAATGAACCAGAGGCACAGCTGATCCTCGTGGACTCACACGTGCTTAAGTTTCACTTTCTCTGTTTTCTCCATATAAGCCACTTTATATCAAAGACAGACTTTATTTTTACTACGCACTTACCTGGATGGAGGAGGATTATGGTGAATTTTATTAAAGCCAATGAACCGAAACAAACCCAACGAATGTTGCGACCATTTCTGTTGGTGCCGAGTTTCAGTGCCCAGCCTTAGTCATGCCTTCTTGAGAATAACCCAACTCCAGGTATGTTTTTGATGAGGAAACAACATAATAACATGCATAAAAATAGCATAATATGGGCCCTTTAAATGAAACAATGGTATTGGCACTTATCGGTTATCGGTCACAGTAGCAGGCCAAATATCTGATATCGCACATATCTCAAAATGAAACGTTTAGTGATGCATTTTGTCTTTTCTGTAACCTGTAACCTCACAATAGAACATCAATATGAGTAATGGTCAAACCGCCCAATGAATTCTTAATGAGAAGTTAAAGTGAAGGCTAAAGGGCGTGGTGGTCAGAGGAGCCGGTCAATTGTGTGTAGTCTGGATTATGTGAGCAGGATTAGAGCGGGATTATACTTCACACCTCTTCTGTCTGTTCACTTTATGCATAGGGAATAGGCCAGGCTAATCTTGCTTTGCATCGTCGTCATTCCATATTACAACTACATTATTTATTAAATTGAAAAATTATTCTCTAAAAATTCAGCAAAATTCAGCAAATTCCATGTCCATGTCTTTTAAATTTTGTCATTCAGTGCTGAATGAATGAATGAATGAATGAATGCTTGCTTTTTATATACTCTCGTAGAACATAATTTTGGGTCCTTCTCCTTTCCACTATCAACATCGCCATTAACATTTGAACTAAAATTAATACAATATATAACTTCATAATTAAGTATGGTAAAATGGGCAGTCAGGCCTTTCTTTAGATCTGATCCAGAAACTTGGACAAGAGTAAGTGGAGAATTAGAATTATTATATGGTCTAGCTTTTGAACCTTCTTAGAAATGTGCTGCTTTTTGCATCTGAGCATCTGATTTTAGTTTAGTTTTAATCTGTCAGATGGAAAATTTCATTACAGTATATTTAGTTCCTTGTGACATCCACTATTGCGTTAGTTAGCCAATATTGTGAATTTGCGATATCAATATTTTTGTGATATATTGTGCAGTGCAGCCCTAGATGAGAATAACCTGTTTACCTCAGAGAAATGACCATAACAGGTTTACTTATGTAAGGATATAAAGTGGTTTGAAAGAGGAGTTTTGTCCAGTGTTCCCTGCACAGCACGTGTTGGTTTTTTGGCCCGACTCTGTCACATTCCTGACTGTGTCTCCAGAATCCAGAGGGAGCAGACAAACTCTTCAAGCTCACCTTTTTACACTTGTACATGGACAAAGAAAGAGACTCTACTGGCTTTTACTATTACATTAAAGTTGTACTATGTAACTTTTCTGGTGAATGGTCCGCCACCTGCTTGTCTCATGGAGCTGTTATGGCGTTGCAGTGTTCCACAGTGTGGCATTAAACTTACATTTCTTAAATTTAAGTACTCACAGTTGTTGTTTTTCCCTCAGAAAAACACCAATAACTGAATAAATGCGAGTACTTGCCTAGTACTAATACCAGACATTATTTTTACAGGGGTTCCATTACAGTGGTAAATTCATTTCATAAGTTGGATCTTAATTATGTAATTAATTATAATTAGTTAATATTTACTACCTCGTCTTTGCTGACTGTGGTTTGCGCTGACAGCTGAGGAGCCACTTTTAGCATAACAGTGAGTGTTATCTTAGTTTACCACAGTCACACTTTGACCAATACGCTACATGTGTCAATGCTATAAACACAAGCACTGCACTGATCTACTCTGTGAACTATACAAACCTTTAAGAGTATTAAGCATTTTCATAGTGATCATATGTGACAGTCACACATGATTAAACCTGAACAGTTGGTAGTTAATGTGCTCAACTCCTTGCTGCTCACTGCTCAGCCGAGGCTTCTCCGCACATCTGACCTGTAACTTGCCCTTGTGGCTAGTGTTTGTTTCCATGGAAACGGATACATTTGATACCATATTGTGGAAAATTTCAGCCAAAGCAATCACATCATCATGGGAACAAGATGATGGCTAACCCTCCATCAGAAGTTACATAGTGCACCTTTAAAAATGATCATATGCTATGATCATTAAAACAAATGCCATCGTTAATGTTGTCCTGGTTTATTCCTGCGAAGGAGTGTCCGTGTCAATAACTGTGTCGATATATGCTTCATATCATGGCTTATATCGAGGTATGTGTTATATCGCTAACAATACCCAGCCCTATTGACTGACCAAATCTCTAGTCCTTATGACGGCTTTTTTTTTTTTTTTTTAACTGATAAAGCCTAACCTTCTATGACCAAAGTTGGCAAACTACAAACATTCTTTTGTAGCTGATTTGTAATGATATTGTGATGATATATGTCTCTGCTTTCTTCTGTGTTCTGCAGGCCAGTTATCCCACATGGGAGGACTTCGTAACCAAAGGAGCCAAACTGCAGTCACAGCTCAGGTGAGAGAGGGCAAAGATCTATATTTACTGAAAATATAATACTGGTGTACCTTTTTGTAAATATATCACTTATTTTACAAAACCAAAACCAAGTGGCCATATTATAGGGATGGGACAAGATCTCGAGCCACAAGATCTGTTGTGCCAGTGAGTTACATCTCTTATAGATCCAAAAAGCAGTGCTACAATGACAGCAAAAATGTTAAATAAAAAAATAATAAAATTGTGAGGCCAAAATTGAGAACTGAATCACACAATTTATATATTAGAAAATATGTCAAAATCTTGTCTCGTTCTAGTGGACACCCAATTTCATATCTTGTCTCGTCCCACGCTGTATACCACTATACCGTCTGCTACTATAACTACTGCTTCTACTACCACTACTACAACTTCAATTTATAAGGCTCCTAATAATACTACTGAGGAAACTAATTATACAAGTAGACCTACTACTTCCAACCACTACAGCTGTCACTACTGTAAACCAGTACTGCGGCTGCTGTCTACTAGGAATACTTGCACTCCATCGAATGTTACTACTAATATTCAGTGTTTCCCATTAATACAGGAGGCCCCTGTAGTCTAAAAACATCCTGGACAAAATTAGACTTTGTTGCTCATTGTTTTATCATAAAATCAATCGCTGAAAACACAAATTGCAAAATAAACTAAAAATAATTATTATGATACAAATAGTTATTCATAATCAAGCAGTTCTAGTTTGTAGTAGTTTTCCACTCATCTTACAGTGAGAAAAAAAATTGGTTACTAGAGTTACAATGTGCATATTTTAGAACTTTGAAGTACTTCCAGTCCAAAGTAAAATCCTGTCTTTTTTGTGTTGTTGTGTCTGACTACATTAGAATAAGTGCTTTCCCCAGGGAGCTGAGTGGACTGTGATGAGTTGCTCTTAACAGCGGTCAGCCCTGGCCTATTAAATCTGAGCACGCACGCACACACCCACACACGCACGCACACACACACGCACACACACACACGCACACACACACACACACACACACATACACACACACACACACACACACACACACACACACAGACTTTAATCCACTTATCTAATCTGTGCCCAACCAATCGCTATCAAATATGCAGCTCAGAAATATAATCTCAATATGTCTCACTATTCCACCTCTGTACCATATAGTCACTGTTCCTCCTCTGTACCATATGCTTACTCTCTGTGCCACCTAGTGACTCTTCCTCTTCTATACCATAGAAGAGAACTAACCAAGATATAGGAAAAATATCTGAGCCAGCATTTTTTTCTGAATCTGAGCCAGTACAATTGGTGCAACACACTTCTTGGAAAACAAAACTCAACTCAAGACTCGGTACCGATTCAGATACCACAGATATAAAAAAACACTGTTTATTTAGATAATAGAATGTGATTTTCAACATTAAATAATAGTACTTAATTTTATATTAACATGTGATGTTATATCTGTAATCCCTCAGTGGTCCAGGTAGGTTCCATAGTGGTCCATGGGCGTATACTAGTCTATGTGTCTTATACTTGTTCTGACACAGCTCAAGATCATTCTAAAGCTATTCAGGAAAAGTTCATTTTTGTTCTGTTAATGAGACTTTTTAAGTATCGATACTTGCGCAAATGCTCTAGTTTCGATACTAGTTTTACTAGTAGTATAGATTAGTATCTGATTTTCAATACTTTTGACAACCCTATTTCCAACGGTGTATTTAATAGTGGTTCTTTTTTAATACATTGCAAACAGTGGATTATCGGATCAAATTTCAGATCTTCTTTTATAAGAACTGGCAGGCCCAGAACAGACCATGGCGAGCTGATTCAACTCTTTATCACATTCTCTGATACAAGTTCACAATAATGTAACCGGATCTTTTTCCGTTCCCAAATACATCAAAGGCCATCTATTAGGCTTTTATTGTGAAGGGCCAGGCGGAGTGTAAGTGGAGCCTTTTACCTGCTTGAATGGGGCTTTTGTGTGGTGGTTCTGTGCTGTATTTTGGAAGCTCAGATGAACCATGGCTCTAACAGAGCAGATCAGGTGACAGGATCTTCACATGACCTCATCGTCTGTGAGGAGACCACCCAGGCCTTTCTAATGGAACTGATGCTGCTGTTCATTAGGCTTGATTAACTTATTGGCATTGTCTGAGTTTGCACGCAAATTGTGTGGGGTTGCCACAGACCAATCAATTGTCCACCGCCAATAACACAAACACATGCATATGCAAACAACACAGAACAACTATCTAATATATTTCCCTTCTTCTACCTTTATGAAAACCAACTTTCTAGATTATACAGTTAATGGGTGACAGTTAGGGCTGTAAAATATATGGCAAAAATATCGATATCGCAATATTGGCATTTTACCCAGTATGAATGCGGTGTTTGAGTGATTGGGGGTGGTCAATGAGAGGCTTTACAAGTGTAAGGGATTATTATTAGGTTCTTTAGGCAAACAAAATATTGGCCTCTGCTGGAGATTTAAGGCCCATAGCCGATACGCTAAAAAGTGCAAATATCAGCCAATCGATATATCCATTCAAATGCGGAGAATGAGTCATGAACACTTGCGTGTTTACTGTAAGTCTGTGTACAGTTGAAACGAGAAGTTTACGTGCACTATATAAAAAGACACATACACTCTTTTTCTCACTGTCTGACATGAAATCAAACTAAACTCTTCCTGTTTTAGGTCAGTTAGGATTACCAAAATTATTTTTATTTACTAAATGCCAAAATAATGAGAGAAGATTTTTTTTTGACAATTTTTCATTACTTTCTTCAGAAGTCAGAAGTTTACATAAATTTCATTAGTGTTTGGTACCGTTGCCTTTAAACTGTATGACTATGAGTCAAACGTTTTGGATATACTTCCACAAGCTTCTCACAATAGTTAGCAGGAATTTTGGCCCCTTCCTCCTGACAGAACTGGTGTAACTGAGCCAAGTTTGTAGGCCGTCTTGCTCGCACATGCCTTTTCAGGTCTGCCCATGAATTTTCAATAGAATTGAGATCAGGGCTTTGTGATGGCCACTCTAAAACATTGACTTTGTTATCCTTAAGCCACTTTGTAACCAGTTTGGCAGTATGCTTCAGGTCATTGTCCATTTGGAAGACCCATTTGCACCCAAGCTTTAACTTCTTGGCTGATGTCTTGAGATACTGCTTCAGTATTTCCACATAAATGTTCTTTCCTCATGATTCCATCTATTTTGTGAAGTGCATCAGTCCCTCCTGCAGCAAAACAACCCCACAACATGATTTTGCCACCTCTGTATTTCTCAATTGCGATGGTTCTCAGGCTTGCAAGTTTCCCTGTTTTTCCTCGCAACGTACCAATGCTCATTATGGCCAAACAGTTCAGTTTTAGTTCCGTCAGACCACAGGACATGTCTCCAAAAATTAAGGTCTTTAGACACTCTTATGGTGTTTATACTTGCATATAATAGTTTGAACAGATGAACGTGGCACCTTCAGGCATCTGAGAATTACACCTAAGAATGAACCAGACTTGTGCAAGTCCACAGTTCTCTTCCTGATATCTTGGTTGATTTCTTTTCACTTTCCCATGATGTTACACAAAGAAGCAGTGTGTTTCAGGTGTGCCTTTAAATAAATCCACAGGTGTGTCTCTAATTAACTCAAGTATTGTCAATAAACCATCAGAAGCATCCAAAGGCATAACATCATCGTCTGGGTTTTCCCAAATTGTTTACATACTATATGTAAACTTCTGACTTTGAAGAAAGTAATGAAAAATCATCTAAAAAAAAAAAAATTCTCTGATTATTCTGGCATTTAACAAATAAAAATAATTTTGATAATTTGGTAAAAACAGGAAATGTTTAGTCTGATTACATGTCAGACAGTGAGGAAAAAAAGCGTATGTCTTTTTATATAGTGTATGTAAACTTCTTGTTTCTGTATGATTAGGTCCATGTGTGTTCTCCATCTGATTTGTATAGCCTTAGGCTATACAAATTATTTACACAAATTAATTACACATTTTTTATCATTAAAACTGTATAAGAATGGGGTAATCTGTTTGTAGACGATGTGATTACATAACTAAAAATGTCCAGGAAAACTCCTGGAAAATTATTTCAAGCAAATGTGGAAACCCTGGCAAGATCTAATCATTTTTTTTGTTTCTATTGCAGGACGACCATCTTAGTGACTGGAGCATTTTTAGACGCATTTCAGAAAGTGGCTGACATGGCGACTGGAACAAGAGGTAAATCAACAAGCAACTGACCTCCAAAAGTTTGACAAATGTTCATAGTTCAACGATAGAATCTCCAAAACTTTCAATCTTTTGGGGTGTCTGCAGTGGTCAGTATTCAGTTATAGTACTCCAGGGTAGAAGTACACAGCAGGTGATGTATGCAGAGCTTTGTGGAATAGGCATTTGATAAAGGGTTTATCATCTCTGCCCTAAAGTCCTCCTGCGGTTGATGTGTGGACTGATAACTGTTACTAAGCTTGTGTAGGTGTGGATGAGTATTTATCACATTGCGGGGACTAAAATGGGGATCTGCTTTCTTTATGGGGACAAAAATCAGGTCTCCGTGACATTAATCCTTAAGGTCAGGATCAGTCTGCAGGAAATGAATTTAAGTCAATGTAATGTCCCCAAGAAGCATGAACACCTGATGTGTGTGTGTGTGTGTGTGTGTGTGTGTGTGTGTGTGTGTGTGTGTGTGTGTGTGTGGGGTTACGTATGAGCAGAAGTTGGATTTAGAGGAAGCTCCCTGTGTGAATCAGAGCCACTCCCAGAGTCCGACCTGCTCTGTCACGCCTCAGCATTGAACAGCAAGTAAACAGCACCACCAACAACAACTACTGTACAAGTATGAACCAACGACTACAGAGATATGTAGTAAAGCCCAATCTCTAAAGGGAAGTTACATTTTAGTTCTCAAATCCAATTTCAACTGTATATAATGTCTTAATACTGTTCGAATTAGATTTTGCCTTCTGTTATTGTATCCTTGGGCAAGACACTTTGCCCCTTTTGCCTATATATGAATGTGGAGTGTAAGTGACTGGTGGTGGTTGGAGGCACCAATGGTACAGGTTGGCCTCACGTCAGTCAAGCAGTCTGTTTCTTACCTCGTGCAGTTGAATGCCTCTCCTAGCCTGGTCCTAACCTGATCGGACTGCGCTGCATCCAGCGGACATCCGAGTATCTACAGACTTTCCAGATGTGTTTTTGGGATTTGGCAGATTCAAACCACGACACCTCAATTGTAGTTCCCTGTGTATTTTGAAAAAAAAAAGAAATTATTGTGCTAACCCAGTTATCTGGTTTTCCTGGTATGCATGTCAGGCAAGGCAAGTTTATTTGTATAGCATGATTCGTACACAAAGTAATTCAAAGTGCTTTACAGAATAAGAAAGACATTAAAATCACAATACAACAAATCAAAACATAAATAATCACCATTAAATGAACATTAAAAGAGAAGAGTGCAGAATAAAAACCTTTCAGTCATATTCACAGCTAAACAGAACCGTTTGGAGCCTGGATTTAAACATTGTCAATGTAGAGGCCTGTCTCACATCTTCAGGGAGACTGTTCCAGGTTTTAGCTGCAGAAAACTGAAACGCTGATTCTCCATGTTTAGTCCTGACTGGTCCCTGAAGTCCTCAGAGAGCGAGATGGTTCATATGGCACTAACATGTGGGAGATGTACTTTGGTGCTGGGCCATGGAGAGACTTGTAACAAGCAGAGCTGCTTTAAAGTCTATTCTCTGAGCCACAGGAGCCAGTGCAGAGACCTGAGCACAGGACTTCCTGGTTCTAGTCCGGACCGAGCAACAGCGTTCTACTGCAGCTGTCTTACCTCCCGCTGAACATACTGTGTTAGGGTTGCATTAAACAACCAGAAACACTAAATTCCCATATGACCAGGGACACGTCACCATTAGATTTGATATCACTCATAGTCATCTTACCCTTATTGATTACTCATTACTGTAACTGTATTCAATAACAAAGATGGATCAAGTTAAACCTAACTTTGTGTCATTTGTTCAATCCCTGTGTCTGATTGTGAAGTAGTTAGTCCTGTCTCTCTCCAGATGAGTGTAACTTGTGTGTGAGTGTTTGTTTTGTCAGCTGTCTGCTCCTCCTTCAGCTGTTCAGTCACACAACAGCACTCCACACACCCACTCAGTGCTAAAGACCTGTCACAACTACTAAGTGTCTCCTCAACAGAACATACTGGATGTTTAGAAAGGATTTAGAGTTATACATGATTTGTTCCCATATTTTTGAGCATATTTGTTTTGCCCCAGTATAGATATATTGTATAAGTCAGCTGTGTACTGTCTGCATTTAATCATCAAGCATTTTACTGTCCAATAATCAGGAAATGTGTGGTTAGCTTGATAGTTGTTGTTAGCTTTACCGTGACGGCAAAAGCTCTGGTCTCAGAAAGCCTTGAAACTCGCCTATAAACTCATCATGGTGAATAATTAGGATGCTCTGAATGCATAAGGCAAGTGAGGAATAACTTTGGACCACTGCAAACCGTTTAAAATGAACTAGTTGTAGCTGTTTTTCACGTTTTAAGGCAGTAAAAATCAGGTACAGCACTTTTAGGGCCTGGTTTAGACCTGGTTTAGACCGGGTATAGTCCTAGTTTACACCATTTTAGTTCTTAGTATGAGAGACTGGCTAAAGTCCAGAAGTTAGGATCCTAAAAGTCTCTTGCATTCTTGTTTTGACCACACCACAGATCTGTTTTTAAGTGACCTTATTGAGACTATAGTATGTCAACCATAACCACAGTTTCCTCAATTCTTTGAGAGTTTTGAATACCTGCCCTGTGCAGAGGTCATCTTAGTCCTCTTCGGTAACAGGATCATGAGACGGAACTTCAAATCTGAATTAAAATGAGGAAGTTAGCGCGTTATCCAATTTAGGGTTGTCAAAAGTATTGAAAATCAGATGCAAACCGATACTTTAACTAGTATCAAAATAGATACTTATTTAATATAGATGAGTAGCAATACTAAAAAAGTCCCATTCACAGGACAGAAATGAACCTTTCCTGAATATCTTTAGAATGATGTTGAGCTGCATCTTTCAAAGTATAAGAACACATAGACTAGTACACGCCCATGGACCACTATGGAACCTACTGGACGACTGAGGGATTACACAGATATAAGGCCATGTAATATAATATGTAATATAAAAAGAAAGTACTACCATTAATGTTGAAAATCAAATTCTACTGTCTAAAGAGTGTTTTTTTAATCATCTTGGTATCAGAATTGGTATTGAGTATCGAAATCGAGTTTGAAATTTGAGTATCGTGACAACACTAAAACAAGCCTGGCTACTAGATTTGTGATTACAGTCCTCAGACGCTGCATTCCTCTTGCGACAACATGAAACCATTACTAATACACTTCATACACAATCAAGTGGAATGGAATCACGATCATTGCATAAGAGCTGCCAAACAGACTGTGGTGCAACCAGATATTTCACTGTCACGAAGAGTCTCCTTGTTGGTTCTGAACGGCATTATTGTATTGTTTAATTTCTTGCAGTATGGATTAGTGTTGTCACGATACTAAAATTTCAAACTCGATCTTCAATACTAAGGAATAGACTTGATACTCGATACTCAATACTGATTCTGATACCATAATCATAATAAAAAACTCTTTATTTAGACAATAGAATGTGATTTTCAACATTAAATCATAGTGCTTTCTTTTATATTACCATGTGAACTTATATCTGTGTAATCCCTCAGTGGTCCAGGTACGTTTTGATTATCATTGATACTAAAACTATTATTGAAACTAGATACTCATTTGAAAAAGTATTGATACTAAAAAAGTCACATTCACAGGACAGAAATGAAGCTTTTCTGAATAGCTTTATAATGATCTTGAGCTGTATCTTTCACAAGTATAAGACACATAGACTAGTATACACCCATGGACCACTATGGAACCTACTGGACACTGAGGAAGAAGAAAGTACTGCGATTTAATGTCAAAAATGACATTCTGTTGTCTAAATAAATAGTGTTTTTACTATCATCGACTCGAAATTGAGTTTGAAATGTTAGTATTGTGTCAATGCTCTGCCCTACTGTGGAAAATTCCAGGCAAAGCAATAACATATCCACGAAATCAAGCAGTTGGCGAACCCTCAGGCAGAAAAGTTCCATAGACGCCCTTTACGTGATTGGCGCTGCCCCTCTTACCATCTCCTCCATTTTATTCTGAAAACTCTCTGATTAGATGCAGTTCTTTGGGGAATCCCTGTGTGGCTTGCCCTTGGTCAGCTCCAGTGTTATTATCCATCAGACCTGAGATCAGCTGACTCCACTTTGTGTGTCTCTGGGCTGGAGTCACGTGAGCCATCGCCGCGGTAACAGGGAACAGCTGACGCGCACAGCATCATGAGGCTTTGAAACACACATCACAAGACGGAGAACTGACCGCCAGCAGAAGGCCTGTCTGAGAGGCAAACAGGGCCATTTTGTGTCTATGGCAGTTCAGTGTCTGTCTGTAGTAGCACAGAGGAGCAGTGTTGCTAGACAAAATCGACTTGTATGACCTTTTAACCAGGTTATAATGGTGTTCCCTCATTATTAGCTTACTCAAAGTTTCATTTTGGTTGATGCATGCATATTGAAGTCATTCTCTGTTGTCCTGCTTGAGTGCTCAGGAAAGTTCTGTTTTCACCGCCCATATTTCAGTCTTCTCTCAAATTTTAATACTCTTACAAATATGCGCAGTAAACAGAATAATTTAAATTTTTCTTGCAAACCTAGTCACAAACTACATTATTTATCTAGGGCAATACCAACTGGAGTAGAGCAAAGGTTGCAATGTATCTGTGTCATCTTATGCCTCAGTCATCCTGGTCTGATCCATAGCAAAAGAAAGTATATAATCTGTCAACTGGACAAATGTTGAGCAGCGAAACGTCTTCACTCCTACAATGTTTTGTCCAGTTGACAGACTTTATATTTTTCTTTTGCAAAGGTTGCAATTATTTAAATCTGTTTTTGCTTAAACTGTGATATATGTACCACTAGAGGTACCATACACTGTATATATAGATGGACATAGCTAACCTGCTAGCACCATGTTCCAAATAGGAACGATGATCATGGGCGCACTTCCGGCTCCTTTGACTCCAATCCACTTTACATTAGAAAACTGTCACCCCTCTCTCTGTAACTGCTGCTGTCAGGCTTGTCATTTTGGCCTTAAAATGTTCATATTGACCCGCTCTATATGATCCTGCATAATCCTGCTCCTTCTTTCCCCCAGGTCGCTCCTGCTAGCATTAGCAACAGGTTTGATTAACAGTGTTGCCAAGCGCCCCCTCCCTGCTAAACCAGTGGTGCGGGTGGGAAGGTGCATTACCTTCAGCAGCTTCACTCCGGATTGGCTCTTTGGTTGCTATGATACTCATGGTCGGAATTCCAAATATGGAACTTGTGACGTCACACTCACTTAGTCTACTTCCTTATACAGTCTGAGTGGTACGTGAGCTCCTTCAGGTGGTACTTGGACAGCTCGTCAGTTTGCGGGTTTGCCTCATTTAGAGTTCATTTTATCCGCTTTCTTGTCTCCCTTTGGATCATTTCTTGTTTAGAACGTCAGTGGGAATGATGTAGTCCACTTTTAGATCTTTTAGACCTGATTAGATCTGGAATAGTCCTGTTATAGACCTGGTTTAGATCGGGTAATACTCAGAAAGTCAAATCTCTTCTTTGATGGTTCTTGGTATGAAAAGTTTGAGAGACACTTTAGATGGTAGAATGCCCTCTGCAAAGAACTACATCATGTCTTTTATAGATTTATTTAATATATGTTGTATCTGTGGTTTAGACGTGTTCTGAAATGGATGGGATACTTCTAGTAGTTTATCACTTAATGCTCCTGGAGTTGTTTACAATGTGCACTCTGACCAAAACCCTACTTTTTAAATACATATTGCAATACTTGACTGAAATATCACAATTCGGTTTTTTTTTTCTCCAGAATTTTGCATACCTCATACCAACATGTTTTTTGTATATTCTTGCCCTTGAAACTCCTCTCAAAAGCATTTCTGAAAACCGTAAAAGTCCCTCTCCTGTGTCTGATCTTGTCCAGCTACATTTTTCTTTGCTCTCGTCTCTTTTCAGCGCGGGGCTCGATTCAACAAGTCTGAACTCCTGTGGTGCAATTAGTTCCATGGATGTCATCTTGTGTAATTGTTACTAAATAAATAGTTATGTCGATAGGAAAAAGGGCAGGGCTGAGAGAACAGAAGATAGTTTGACTGGAGGAAAATCACTGGGCTGATAACCAAATGAGCAGAGTGTATTTGAATGGGAACTAAATGTACAGCTTGGTTTGTATAGCAAAGGAACTAAAGTTATCAAAAGTTCTGCTGTTACTACAAAATAATACAAATAATAAAGTACTGAAAGGCACTGTATCTGTTATTTTTTTCCAAATTTGGTGAGCACTAACGTCACTGCCACCACTATGGCCTGCTTCGCCACTTTGTCAACCAGATCAGTGTGAGATTAAGTACCAATTAGACTGTATAATGTTGTTTCCTCATCACAAACATACCTGGAGTTGTTTTTTGTTTCATTCACACATGTTTAACACACAAACCCTGCATATTTAGGCTGAGTTCTTCTCTCAAACTGACAACACTCTGTTCCACCTTGTGATGTCATGTGGTAATACAGGAAGTGAACTCCATGCACCTTCACTAGAATCATTTGGATGATTTCAGCCCTGGAATTGCCCATCTCTGCTGAACTAAAGGTAAAAGGAGCTGTTAACTTGAAATCTACTGCTTCGCCACATCACTAGGTGGAACAGAGCATTTTGAGCTTTGGAGATGTAGACAGACTAAAAATAAAGGGCTACTCAAACATGTGTGAATGAAACAAAACACAACTCCAGGTATGTTTTTTTAAGGACGTAAAAAACATTCTAACATGACTTAAAGCTCACAAGAGTCCATTTTGTGTAATATAGGACCTTTAACCATCCGGTTATATTCTAATTACTACTTAAATTCAGACAATGTCCATTCAAAGAAAACAATAAAAACGTTAACCCATCCATAAGGGGTCAAAGGATACACCATTTACTCTCCTGCAAACACTGCTACTTTTGCTTTGAGTCAAAAATAGCATCACCTCCATCACAGATCCAACCACTCTTACGACCAGCACTTGTTTGGACTTGGGATGATCTACTATCCCACTCTTGTCTCTATTTCCAAACTCTCCCAGACACTTGCTCAAGCAGACGGCAGATAAAGATTGCACACTTTGCTTTATTCACGATGCAATAACAGATTGTAAAACACAGCAGTTGTTACAAGGCGGCCGCTGGTGTCTTCATGGTTTGTGGCAGAAGGTAAATACCACGCCTAACCTCCAGGTCCACGCCTCATACCTGAGTCACACATGGCCCACAGCGCTCCATTATAAAAGGTATTCCACAGAACAGGGAGGGGAACGTGTCAAAAGGATTTTCAAAGTTGATCCGAGCCTGCACAGTATTGGGAAAGCCATACATGCAGTATGGCTGTTAAGTACTGCAATACTGGTATTATTACAATATTTTAAAGCAGACCTGTTACCGTATTTTCTGGACTATAAGTCGCACTTTTTTTTCATAGTTTGGCCGGGGGTGCGACTTATACTCTAGAAAATACGGTAAGCAAAATGGACTCTTCAGAGCTTTTGTTTCCCCTTCTCATTTACCCTCTCGAAGTTGTATTTGGAGTGATTCGTGCATGTTTGAGCAGTCTTATTTTCAAGACGCCATATTGCCACTCAACCCCCGTTTTCACCGCCACTGGCATACGCCCACTCCTCTGTACTTACTTTGTTTATTTTCTTAATCGTTGATGCGCAAAGGATTTTGATACAGATCGATTGCGTGATGTGCAGCTATCCGTTGGAGGTGCAGACGACTTAACGGTTCTTTGTTGTGATGACGTTTAAGGCGACATCCGCTCCTATTTGGCACCGCATTTTTCTAGCGCGGCTGTCGGCGGACTTGTTTCATTTATTACGTTTTTTTAGATCAATATTGTGATCTAAAATGTGCAAATTATAACATAATGATCCATGGGTGCCATAGATTATAACTACCGTATTTTCCAGAGTATAAGTCGCACCGGAGTATAAGTCGCACCAGCCAAAAAATGCATAATAATGAAGAAAAAAACATATTTCACATATAAATTGCATCTGAGTGTAAGTCGCACCCCCGGCCAAACTATGAAAAAAGTGCGACTTATAGTCCGGGAAAAAATACGGTATATAGCAGACACAAGCACAGTAGGTCTTCTTTAATATATGTATAATTTGAGTTTATATGTGCATGCCTTATGTTGCTTGCGTGGCACATCCAGACTGATATGAGACTGTATTTTTTACACAGATGGATATCAGTCTTGTCACCACTCCCTCCGCCTCCCCTCGAGCCAAGCTCAAACACCAGCAATCTGATTTGTTTATTTCACTGGAGTTTTGGGGTTTAGTGCTTGTGATATTTTTTTCCTTTCTTTATTCCATGTAAGCAGCCATATTTGTTTTGATACAGATGGACCATGCTTGTCCCTGATTGGCTAATCCACCTGTCACGTCTATCTGAACTCGGGGAGCAAAACTCACATCTTTGTAAACTTTTGAAGAACCATTTTGCATGTTAGAATGTTAAAAATAAATAAAAAACAATAGAGAAAATTAAGATGGGCTAGTAAAGAAAAATAACATCTGCCTTTTCCATAAAAAAACAACAACAAAAAAATAATTAAGAACAAAAACAAAAAAAAAATAAAAAAAAATTGTATTGCCATTTTTGCAGTTTATTCTGCAGCACCAATTCTGATATGGCATGTTCAAGCAAACTTTATTTACTGAAAAATGCTTCTCAAACTGGGGACAAGGCTGACTGGTGGTAGCGAGGCGCTTTTCAAAGTTCTGATTTTGTTTCACTATACCTTGGGGCTAGACCTTGTGTAATCCTGGTTTAGTCTTGGTTTCAATCTAATTTAATCCATGTATGGGTATTATTGATTCACACCTGAGTCATTCTCTACTGTGGTAAGGTTAACTACCTTAGCCTAGAGCCAGATTTGAAGTGGCAGCTGTCAGAAAGGATAACCACTCTGCCACCGTAACACAGGGAGGACATGCACGCTCTACTCAGAGAGAGAATGGTGTCAAATCTCATAACAATCTTGACCTGTTTAAGTCCACTGAACGTCTGATAAAATGAAAGTTAGATAAGCGCTTACAGGAAGTCGTGGGAGGTATTTTTGATCAGGCGTGGCGCTGCGACATCACTTCCTGTCCCCTCCTCTTCCCTATCTCTTTGGATGTTTTTCATTTTTTTCATCATTTCTTTTTGGCCGGTGACTCAGCGCTGTGGGCCGCATGTTCTCCGAGTCCGATGAGTCATTTTGTTCTTGTTGGAGTGAGAGAACAAACTCCAGGAGGCAGCCCGCACAGCTCTGGACTTCATACCAGACACGGCCAGGCAGGGGCAGTTACAAAGCTCAGGGGATGGCGAAGAGGGAAAAACTCAGCAGATGTAAAGGCATTTTTATAGCATAGGTTATAAAAGGTTTGTAAAGGCTTCACTTGACGGTGTTGTCTGCCAGTTAGGAAATGGCACAACTCCAATAGGGTTTGGCAATAATGACAATTAACATCTCGTCATCTAAACCTGTCATGATAATTACTATTTACACGATATATGGAACAATCATTTTTGGGGGTCAATATTTATCGTGGGTATGTTTTTTTTGTACTTTTTTACTCTTTGGTTTTTTTTTTCTATTTTTTTGCATAAGATTTGAGCTGTAGAAAGTTGAAATATGTAGAGGTGGGCTGATATGCTGATTTGCCGATATGAAATTCCATGTTTAAAATTCACAGCGAGGCCCACAAATTTATCTTAAGTTAAAGTAACAATGAGACATTAACTTTTCCTTTTTTAAAAATAACAACAAAATGAAAAAAAAAAAAAAACATTAACAAAACAAAGCAAAAAAACTGAAAAATTGTGTTCCGATTTTTGCAATTTATTCTGCAGCACCGTGTTTTACTGGGATATAAAGGAATTGGTTGCATGTTTGTGTAAATATACAGCCATATAATGTTCTTCCGTTTCCATTTTGACTCATCAATCTGTTTTAAAAAAAGGCACCAAGAGAATCACGAAGCGCCAAAAAAATATCTATCAAATAGCAATATCGGCCAATACCGTATCGGAGAATCGATACTGGATGATACCACTACTAAAACACTCATCTCTACTCCTATGGCTCATTATAGATACAAACTAATTACATAAGTGTTTCATTCTGATGTTTATTTATTGCAGCTCATGTGTTTTAACAATATTGTAGATTTAGAATAGTTTTTGGGGATAATTCTGCTTTATGGTGTAGTTTCAATTACTATCGTTTATCGTCTATATTTACATGACAGGCCTAGCATTATCTCAATCTCAAATGATCTTTTTAATCAGGAACAACGCATGAGGAATGTGCTCAAATGTGCCTGTACATGTCTTTGTGGAGGTTCAAGTCCAGCACAAAACGTGATTTTGAGGTCATTCATATTTGTTTTAAATATAGACGATATGCAAAATTAGAATATCGAGTATATCTCCAAAATAACAGTTGCAATACTATCCATTTTTTGATATGCATTTCCCACCCGTACAATTCAAAGAATCTACATTTTTTTGTATGTGAATTGAAAGTAAAACTTCTTTCTTTGTATTTACTTCTCTGGCTCTGCTCTTCGGGCTCTGAACCTCTGGCTCTGCTCCTGTCTGCTCCTCTGGCTCTGCTCCAGTCTCTTCTGACTCCACTTCTCTGGCTCTGTTCCTGTCTTCTCCTCTGACTCTGCTCCTCTGGCTCTGCTCTTGTCTCCTCCTCTGACTATGCTCCTCTGGCTCTGCCCCTGTCTTCTCCTCTGGCTCTGTTCTTCTGGCTCTGCTCCTCTCTGCTCCTCTGACTCTGCTCCTGTCTGCTCCTCTGGCGCTGCTCCCGTCTGCCCCTCCTCTTCGCTCCCACCTTCTCCTCTTGCTACTAAATGTATGGATTATAACAAAATCAAAAGTACAAAAATACCAATTTCATCTCCTTTCCGTTCCACTTGTCTTCTCCTTCTCACGTTCTCAAGCAAACGTTCCAGATTTTCACACGAGCGCAGTGCTTCTGAGCGGCGTCCTCCAGAAGGCGTCCACAGAGCGTCCTTTATGTGAGCAAGAGTTGGACAGACGGCCACTGTGGATCCATGTCTCCTCCTCACACTCCGTCTGGGTCAACATTTGTGCCCCCCCTCCAAATGTCACGCAGATCTGAGCCGCAGAACACTAAATACCAGCTCTGTTTAGTCAGCGGACAACGGCTACTATGGAAAAATGTGTACTCTTACTACTACTATTACTGTTACTACTACTATAACTATTACTGTTACTACTACTATAACTATTACTGTAACTACTACTGTAACTATTACTGTAACTACTACTGTAACTATTACTGTTACTACTACTATAACTATTACTGCTACTACTACTTGTATTGCTGTTGCTGCTACGACTGCTACTTCCACTACTATGCAAATCTGAGTATCAAAACACTAAATGCCAGCTTTGTGTAGTAGTCATTGGCTATAGGAAAGTGTGTACTAGCACTGCTACTACTGTTACTACTACTAATGCTGCTACTACTACTTCTACTTCCAGTACTATGCAAATCTGAGAAGCAAAACATTAACGGCTAAAATGGGAAATGTGTAGTAGTACTACTACTACTACTATTACCACCACTACTACTACCACTACCACCACTACTACTACTACTACTACCACCACTACTACCACCACTACTACCACTACCACCACACCACCACCACTACTACTACCACCACCACTACTACTACCACCACCACTACTACTACCACCACTACTACTACTGCCACCACTACTACTGCCACCACCACTACTACAACTACCACCACTACAACTACCACCACTACTACTACCGCCACCACTACTACTACTACTGCCACCACTACTACCACCACCACTACTACTACTACTACTACTACTACTACTACTACTACTACTACTACTACTACTACTACTACTACTACTACTACTACTACTACTACTACTACTACTACTACTACTACTACTACTACTACTACTACTACTACTACTACTACTACTACTACTACTACTACTACTACTACTACTACTACTACTACTACTACTACTACTACTACTACTACTACTACTACTACTACTACTACTACTACTACTACTACTACTACTACTACTACTACTACTACTACTACTACTACTACTACTACTACTACTACTACTACTACTACTACTACTACTACTACTACTACCACTACTACTACTACTACTACCGCGTCCACTATTAAAAATGTGCAAATCCCTGTGTTACTATGGCAGTGTGGTTATCTAAAGTTTGTGGGTTAGACTTGTCGTCTTTTGTGGTACTGTACATACTGCGCCTCTTAATGGGGGAGTGGCTTGTTTTGTTTTTGTTCACACTCCATAATGTGTCAATAGGTGTGTTTTGTGAGTGTGTGTAAGGCTGGATTAGTCGATCAAACATTCTCTGCGTTCTCTGCATCACAACACTGGCCAAATGCAATGCAAAATTTAAAACAACATTCATGTTTGCATTGGTCTGATGGGGCTAATTTTATGTTTCCAGTTACACAGTTTCTAAATATTTCAGAAATATTTTAAGGAATGTAGTAGTTGTAAAGAAACACATTTAAAAAAAGTCATTGTTGTTTTTGTTTTGTTGTTGGTGCTTTTACCCTTGAACTTAAAGAGGTCCCTGGGAGTCAGTCCCAAGGGGGGGCAGTGCCTTGGAACTGGTTTCTTGTTTGGCATTAATTAAAGTAACATTTGAATTTTTATTTTTTTCCCCAAGGAGCGACGAAAGAGATCGGAACCGCGCTGACCCGGATGTGTATGAGGCACCGAAGCATCGAGTCCAAACTCAAACTGTTTACAACGTAAGAAACACGTTTTTACCAGTTTATTAATGCCAGTGGTTCTGATATTTTAAATGACATTATGTAATGTCATGTATTATGCAAATATGTGTTTTTTTCTCGCTGAGTCAATGGTCTTGAAATGTGTCTTTTTGTGTTTGCCTTCGATGTTGTTAAATTTTTTACCAAAGCAATTTCTTCTTTTTAGTCAATGACCAAAGACCTGTTTTTTGAATGTTTGGACTCCACTATAAGAAAATACCTCAGAGGGGTTATTACACTTCTATGGGAGTTTCATTTCTAATACATAACATATTTATATCACCATGTTACCTTTTATTGTTTTGAAATATTCTCCGTGCTAAATCAGTCCCCCTTCAGAGCGCTATCACAACACAATCCGTGCGCATTCTGCTAATGAAACTACTGCACGTCGCATCAGGTTTGTGAAGCTGTAGTGTATTGTTTTGTATATTTATGGGTGATGTAGGCTTGTGGGCCAACTGTAAGGACGGTTCGAAAAGTGCCCGGGGAGAGATCGCTAAATTACACAAACATTAATGGATGACATAGAAAACCTCTTCAGGCATGTTTTTGTTGAGGGAACAACGTTATAAACATTGTAGAAAGCTCCAACAAGTCCATTTTGCGTATTACCCCCTTTTTAATATTCAGTAACTATTTTGTATATTTTGATGTGCTACTTACAACACCCTGTATTTAACTTTAAGCAAGAGCAGGACCTGTGCTAAATACACAAAATTACATCAGATTTGAAGCTTAAGCGATTTGGATATTGTTGAAATATATAGAACTGCCTCACTTGAATGGCATGACAGTGATCCATGTTTAGATTGCTGTAAAGCAGTACCTGACAGGCCTGACTCTGCAGTAGTACATGAAGTATCATCTCTGTGTAATCCCAGTGACAGGGCAGGGCTGCTGTGAAAGACGGCGACAGTGTGGGAACGGAGCGGCACACTTTGATCCGAAACAAGAAGGAGCAGTCATGTGTTAAAGGCACACTGTGTAACTTTTCTCAGTGGAGATGGTTGCTTTTCATAGAATGCTCGATAATATAACTTTAAACTTTTATATCTTGCGTTTATTCAGTCACAGGTGTATTTATTTCTAAAAAAAAGTGTGACTGGGGTTGTCTCTCCGTAAACCTGACTTGTAACTTGGCCTGTTGCCGTTACCTGCTTGTGTCCATGGAGATAGATATGTTTCATGTCTTACCGTAGAACATTCAGGCCGAGCAATAACATCTCTATGGGGAAGAGGAGCTGGTGTACCCCCTAACAAAAAAGTCACATAGTGTATCTTTAAAGGCGCTGTACCTGATTTTTTTTTTTTACCGTCTTTAAAATGAACTAGTCTTGTTTTTCACATTTTAATGGTTTGCAGTGGTCCAGAGTTATCCCTCTCTTCTGAGCATCCTAACTATTCACTGTTATGAATTTATAAGAGCATTTCACAACTCTCAAAGACCAGAAGGGAGTTTGGATATGACAGTAAAGCTAACACCAACTAGCATGCTAACGTGCACTTATCAGACAGTAAAACTCTTTATAGTTGGATGCAGACAGCATGCAGCGGACATATTTTGACCTCGAGAGCTATTTATACAATATATCTGTGCTGGGGCAAGACACATTTTGCCCAAACACATAGGAAACAAATAAGGTACAGGGCCTTTAAGTAAAGTGTAGTTGACTCCTATGGAACACTTGAAGCCGTCGATGCTCCTCTTAGGTTTCTCAAATTACTTTTCTAACTGAATGTGTTTTGTCAGGGCTCTGTCCGAAAGCCTGATCTCTCCTCTGGAGCAGAAGATGGAGGAGTGGAAGAAAGCGGCCAGTCAGCTGGACAAGGACCACGCTAAAGGTACGAGCCTGTTTACTCTGAGGAATGCCAATTACTTCTTGTCTAGTACTGTAGGCTCTGCGCACAACAGCACCTGGCTAGTTCCGGTCTCTAGGGGCAATCAGTCTTGCCATTTCCGCTCTAATATAATCCCTATGAGCCAGAGTCGCGTTAAAATCAGTCAATCCTGACAGATCACACAGTGGCCAGGGAGCTGCGGGTGGATGTCACTTTACAAATACTAAACACTTTACAAATGAGGTGAACGCTGAAGGACACTTCTGTGTCTACAAACTTACACCTTTGTGTCTGTGCTAATGCTAATGCTAACTGCTAAAACATTACATCTAACATAACACAATTAAATTTAGGCTTAGACAAACTTTACAAACTTTACAAACAAGGGACATTATTTGGACACAGGAGCTCACACATCACAATATAATATAACAACAAAGAGCAAAAATATAAATGGTAATAATAAAGTCAAAATAAGTAGCAAGAAAAGCAGGGGACTGGTGTCAAATTAGGCATAATTATGCAACTGTATATGTACAAATAAAAATATAGTTAATAAGAATATATGCATTTGTTGTAAATGTGTTGTTATTTCAGTCTGGGACATTATTTCAATATTTATTACACATTAGCATTAGCACAGACACTCAAAGACCAGCCTTTGCTGAGTATGAGTCTGTGTTAAGAAGAATATACACACATAGACAAAATTGTTGGTACCCTTCGGTTAATGACAGAAAAACTCACAATGGTCAAAGAAATAACTTGAATCTGACAAAAGTAATAATAAATAAAAATTCTATGAAATTTAACCAATGAAAGTCAGACATTGCTTTTCAACCATGCTTCAACAGAATTATTTAAAAAAATAAACTCATGAAACAGGCCTGGACAAAAATGATGGTACCCCTAGAAAAGACTGAAAATAATGTGACCAAAGGGACATGTTAATCCAAGGTGTGTCCACTAATTAGCATCACAGGTGTCTACAACCTTGTATTCAGTCAGTGGGCCTATATACAGGGCTACAGGTCGACACTCTGCTGTTTGGTGACATGGTGTGTACCACACTCAACATGGACCAGAGGAAGCAAAGGAAAGAGTTGTTGCAGGAGATTAGAAAGAGAATTATAGACAAGCATGTTAAAGGTAA
>KN478061.1:2409-22063 GCA_000787095.1 Periophthalmodon schlosseri | reverse complement strand
TATAATGTCAGGGTTGAACACATCTGGTTGTCATCAAGCATTGTGCATCAAGCACATATTGTAAGCTGTAATTTTATTTCAAGAATATATTTAGCTTGTCATCATTGTAAATGTTGCCCAGTGGTTTGAGGTGCTTGTACATAGTGAGTATATAGCTAGAAGGATGCTGAGGTTATAGAAGTTATATATTACTGTCGGTCTGTGTATTTATATGTTCATCAGTCTATGGTGCATTTCCATGTATCTGCAGTTGGTGTCTGTTGTGGCTGTATATAAGTGTAGCAGAATTGCATGCTGGGATATTGAGTTGTTATTAGTCACTATGAGCTGTATTGTGCACCATAGGTCTGCTGTTACCTGTCTCTACCCTGGAGGCTCATGAGCTCCTGCAGACAGGTGAGTGGCACATGAGCAGTCGACTACAATCATACTAGGGATCATGCAGTTGATAAGCTTTATAATATTAGAAAAAGGCAGCATTTTATGTGTAAAACCCTCTATGCCTGTTAGGTTTAAAATGATTTTATATATGTACATGTATGCATGTATATGTATGTATAGATGTATGTGTGTGTACATGCACAGACATATAATTATAGACACAGTGTTCGATGTTCATTCTAACATCCACAGCAACTCTAGTCTGGGAAGATTTTAGCCCACCAGAATCAGTCCCCTGTATTTTTTCCAATAGCCGTTAGTATTAGCCCGCAAAACTCGAAAATAATCCTGAGGGTGTCTGCTGATAACCCATGGACCACATTTACATGAGGTCAGTGCCTCGTTAAAAGTAATTGCTGCTGAGCTAGCTCTGAAACTCTGAGATGCTACAGACTTTTTTACACCAAATATGGGAAAAGGAAACACTCATCACCAACCGAAACAACTGAGCTGAGAGCGGCACCTGGCTCCCTATCTATGTGTGTGTATGTGTGTGTACATTATGTGTGTATGTATGTACATGTGTGTGTGTATTCATCAGACCTATTCTGCAAACTAGACTTTTCAGAGCTTTTAACCATGTTATAGCTGTTTCCTCTTCTCATTTACCCTCTCAAAGTTGTATTTGGAGTGATTTGTGCATGTTCGAGCATCACTTATTTTCAAGACGCCATATTGCCAATCAACTCTTATTTTCACCACCACTGGAATACGCCCACTGCTCTGTACTTACTACGTTCTCCAAATGTATTTTCTTAATCTGTGATTCAGCAGCGTCGCATAGTCATTTTGATACAAATGAAAAAAAACTGTCTCTCTAGCGTTATCTGCAGCTATTCATCAGGTGCCGACAGCATGCGGCGCTTTGTTGTGATGACGTTTATTATGACGTCAGCTCCCGTTGGGCACCGCAGTTTTCTAATGCAGAGGTCAGAGGACTTATTACAACAAAATGATCCTCAGGTGTCAGTGATTATAACTATATCGCAGACACAAGTACAATAGGAAGAGAACTGTTTAGTCATTGAAGATTTTCCTTTTTGACGTTGTAGTGATGAATTCATTTTCAGTCAAAGGATTTAGCAGTTGCACACACAATAAAGATTTGCTTCACGTCTAGTTGCACACACAATAAAGATTTGGCTTCACGTCTAGCCCAATTACACACATTTAGAAAGTATTGTCTGGAAAATGGTGAGTAGCTTTGAAAAGTGCTTAGTCACATTGCATGGAAAATTCCCATTTCCATATCATCGCCCCTACATTATTTACACTTCCATTTCTACACGCTGTCATAATCTATAAGCACCATAATGCATAAATGATTCTTCCTGTGTGACCCACTTGGATGCACCGCGCTAACTGCCTTCTCAGCGTTCTACAGACAGGCAGATGAAAGGATGTGGGTTTGATCAGTATGCAGTTATAACAGAAGGACGTTAAAATGGAATATGTATACATATAATATGTATATACAATAAAAACAACAGAGCTAAACACACAGGCATAAAACATGAGAGCTCCACTGTGTAAAATGGACCCCAGGGAATGCAGTTTATCTGACATCTGAAATATTTAAAGGAGACATATGCCTTTTTCCCAGTATTTAGTATTAAATTATAACATACGATATTGATCTAAACTCACTTAATAATAATAAAAATCAAAGCTCCAGCCCTGAGAACACCCGCCTCATTCCACAATGAGTGAAATTTCATTGTGTTTTTATTGTTGAAAAAAGCTATGTGACATTTTTGAACCTTTGTATGACCTGGAGTTTGAATATTTGAGATAATCGCAGTAAAAGCTTTGGGCGGAGCTCGGAGTTATGTGAAAAATTAAGATATCATAACACATGATAACATTTGCCTGATAAATCCAGAACAATGAGCGATCTCTCTGCAGTTTTTATACAGAGGGATATCAGTGTGGTCCCCGCTCCCTCTGTCATGCCTCAAGCCAGAACCAAACAAGATCACCCAATCAGATTTGTTTATTTCAGTGACGCATGTGAAACGAAGGAGCTCATTGGTCACTCATCATTTACAAACAAAATCAAACTTCTCTCACCTAAATTAACAGCGTTTAGTGCTTCGCTCATGATTTAGCAGAAATCCACCATGTTTTTCAGTCCCTTGTGATATATTTTTTCCTTTCTTTTTTCCTTGTAAGCAGCTATATTTGTTTTGTTATGGACGGACCTTGCGTGTGCCTGATTGGCTAATATACCTGTCAATCACGCCATTCTGAACTGGGGAGATTCACCGATGACCAGATTCACATGTTCATAAAGTTTGTGTTTATTAAGTGTTTATTCTGGACCCCAGGCAATGCTAACATGGTTAAAAGCCCATAAAAGTTGATTTAACATAATTTCCCCTTTTAATTATTTCCCCTTTAATTATCTCGATCACAATAGGATAAACCTCCGGGTAGGTACTCTTGATGTAGTGCACTGCATCAGCTTCTCTTCCTGGAGTCATTTTACATCACAAATGAACACACAAGTCTGTTATTCACAATCATTATGTAAATGCACTGGAGCTCTCAGATATTACTGACAGAAGTCCAGTCAGTGCTTTGTATTCAGTCACATTAATAATAAAAAATGAAACACATTATCACTGCAACACAGTTTTGATTCACAAAACCAGATTTTGATAAATGCTGTGTCCTATACATTTTGGGATATTTTCAGGATTCATTCAAGACTCTCCCAAAGCTGACAGTGAGCCTGGTCTGGATATTAACAATACTGCAAAATATGACATATCAATCAAAAAGTTGAAGTAACTTTTATTAAAATGTTTCTAGACTTGAGTATAGTTTGGGCTATACATTTAATAGGCTCTGTGCCTGTGAGTCAAAGCTAACAGTCACTTTTATTAAAATCAGAAAACATAAAGTAAACAACCTCTTAAAATTCAAATTAATTAAAATAAAGACTGCTATTTTTATATGTAGAAGACTTCAGTTTGTGGCGTTGTTTTAATATTTATTATGACTCAAAATTAGCATTAGCGTTAGCATTGAGACACAAACATCTCCTTCTAAACACAGAAGTGAAGTATTCATTTTATCTATGTAGTGTTTAACATGTTGTCAGTGACATCCACCTACAGCTCCCTGTTTACTACCTTTTATTTTTTCATTTTAGCATGACTCGGAAAAAAACTCATAGAGATCAGATTAGACAGGAAGTAGTGACGCTAACAGTGAGATTGCCAGGTGCTATTGTGCACAGTGCCAATTTTTTTTTTGTGTGTGAAGACTTGTAAGTTTGTAACATTTTACTGTGAGTTGTTTGATTCTAAAAAGGATAATACCTGTCCCATTATAACGGAACAGTAAACGTCACGTGTGGTTACGCTTTGTTTCCCTGATCAGTGACATTTTAAAATATCATTGTATTTATTTCTCTCTGTCCTGTCCGATTGCAGCCTGGGTTCTACAAGGGTGTAGCGGGCTCCCAGGTGACCCTGTCCAGTCTGGTGAACCAGTCCCGGGCCATGCTGGACGAGCAAGCACGCCACCTACTGACGGAGAGCGAGCGCCACACCATGAGCTACTACCTGGAGGAGTACAAGGACGGGCACATCGGGGTGGAGCAGCTGGTGCAGGCTCTGTTTGAGCTGCTCAACACACACGCTAAGGTACAGTACATGATCTAGACTGGGAAAAGTCTAAGGTCACACTAGGCCAATGGAAGCACAGAACGCCCATATAACATGGTATAATACGGTAGCACAGTAGATTTGTCCAGTGTGAGTGCACATGAACCACGGTCAGGCTCAGCACGGTTTGGACTTTGGCACAGTCAAACTAACTACCAAAGTGTTCGCACATGCACCACTTTAGTATACAAGTCTGCAGAGCTTATTTTCTCCACTACAGCGTTAGCTCTTCAGTGTGACTTGTAAACAGAGCAGTGTGATGTCGTCACCGGACCGTGGCTCAGGTTTGAGTGTGGGCCATAGAACCATCCACAGTCATGCTTCAGTACGGCACAGTTCAGAAGGACTAGTGTGAGTGCGCCCTAAACTTTTGATCATTCTCCCACTGTAGCCAAAATGTTCATTAAAAGTTATAAAAAGTACACATAAAAATGAATGAATGATATCTTTGAGGGTAGTGAGAGTTTTAAATGCTTTAAAAATGCCAGTATGTAACTTTTCCTGGTGGAGTGTCTGGAACATGCCTGTCTCCATGAAGAAGTTATCGCTTTGCCTGGAATGTTCCACAGTACAGCATTAAACTTGTCTATTTATCTGTGAAGATGTGAGCCCATTCACAGTGCAATGCATTTATTTCAAGGTATTATTCAGCAATGAAAACTCCTGTAATTAGACTATTAAACCAATAGACACATGCCAGTGGTGGATTGGTCATTGCAAATGTTACACAGTACACCTACCTATGCCCACAGTGTGTACAAACCTCCTTCTCAAAACCTGATCTCAGATCTCAGAAGCTAAGTAGGGCTGGACCTTGTTAGTACTTGAATAGCAGATCACTACGAATACCAGGTGCCACAATGGGGAGTCAGTGGTGTTGGTTGGAGGGCCGATAGCGCCCTTGGTACCCCAGGGCAGCTGTGGCTACAGTAGTAGCTTACCACCACCGAGTGTGGAGTGAATGAATAATGGATAATAATGCACTGTAGAGCACTTTGGGTGTCTTGAAAGGCGCTATATAAATCCAATGCATTTTTTATTAGAGCACAAACACTATTAAAATGCATAAACATAAACCAGCAGAACCTAGAATGATTTGATTGTTGTCCAAATCTCATCCACATCCAAACATAGAGCTTACACTAGCTGATTTTTGTCCCCTCCCTCCCTCTCCTCTGGTCAGTGTCAGATTTATGCTTGGCTCTCTCTGCTGCTTTTACAGTCTCAGTAAAGAGTCTGGTGCTCTTCACCTTATCCTCCAAAGCCCATCCATCACCTGCTTTATATGAGCCCTCTGCACACTCTGAACCATCCACACTGCCACTACCCCGTGGGGCCTGTAAAGAGGACAGCCTCTGATACTTTTAACCATAATGCACCTATTATATATCATTTATTTATTTGTTTTTTTGTTAATGTATATTTAACACTTTGAGGCCTGCCACAGAACAAGTCTGCCTAAGCCATCCATATTATATATTATATATTATATATCCAATATGACCAATATATGATGAGTTAATATTGAAATACTAATTCTAAAGAAATCGTAAAAACAGAAAAAGTTCCATATTTTTTTAATATATGATATGACACATGACTAAAAGTTGTTGTTGTTTTTTTTTAAAGCATATCAAAGATTTTACTTTTAAGCCTTGATGAAGACACTCAGGTGTCTGGTCCATGTCTTGATAAAGGACTTCAAATACTAATTCTAAAGAAATCGTAAAAACAGAAAAAGTTCCATATTTTTTTAATATATGATATGACACATGACTAAAAGTTGTTGTTGTTTTTTTTTAAAGCATATCAAAGATTTTACTTTTAAGCCCTGATGAAGACACTCAGGTTCCATATCTTGATAAAGGACTTACATTTTTCTACACAAAAGTGCCTCGGATTTTTTCATCTCCACTGCCGTTCACATCCACGTCGATATGTGCTAAGCTAAATCTCTGTTATTTCATGATCAGTGGTCTAATCCTTGAAGAGCACCTGTGTCTTACATCCTTCTATGCGACTCACTAGAGCCCCACTGAAACACTCACCTTATCTCCTGTTTTTACCATATAAGTTATTTGAAGTATACTACTATACTACCTGTACTACCTGTTAGATTTTTGAGATACAGATGTTTTTTTTGAATATTAATAAAAACAAAACAAATACATTTAAATACGTATATTATTATATATTATTTATATTTGCAAAAGCTGAATAAAAAGAAATAAAAATATAACTAAATTGGTTGGTGAATAGTTAAAACTATGAAATGTTTAGAGGTCCCAAATGAACACTTTTGTCACTTTTATTTGCCAAAATCATTATTACTCTGTTTTATTGGTCTCTTTTCTGCAAGTTGCTAAAAAAATAGAAGGTAATGGGAGCCCCGGTTAGTCATAAAGGGTTAAGTAATTGTGTTTAGTGACGTTATCTCCGCCTGATCAAATGTAAAAGGTTCTATATTGTGCTTTTATGAGTTATCAAAAGGAGTTTTCTGATACACATTTTTGTAATTCTGCATATCCACTTTGGTGCTCCTTCTCCAAAACTTAAAACACTGTTCCACCAGCTGATGTCACGAGGTGTGGCCCATATGACTTCATGTAGGTGTATGGACAACACATACCTGGAGTTGCATTTAGCTTCATTCACACTAGTTTCAGTAATACTCTATAAAAAGTCCTTTGCCTTGAGATTTGAATTCTTCCAGGATTGTTGCATCACAGGTAGCGACCCTGCACTGTTTTTAAGAATAAGCCTTTCTCTACCAGCAGTGCACATTTTAGGTTATGAAATATAAGTGCTGGTATCTAAAGTACTGAAAATGACAACTAGCATAAATTGAGCCCTATAATTTAGAATGATTATAGGTACTCACAAAGGAAACACACAAATCCAAGATGGACACTGTTTTCTGGTGTATAATATTGTTCCCTCATCCCAACACATACCTGGAGTTGTATTTAGCGTCACTAGTTTCAGTAATCCTCTGTAAAAACTCCTTTGTGCCTCAGATAATATAAGATTTGAATTTTCCTAGGATTGTTACGTCACAGGTACCGACCCACAGTTACGAATAAGTCTTTCTTCATGCTTTTTTAAAGATAATTAATGTGTAGTTCTTATACCGGTTGTTTCCAGCAGTGCACATTTTAGGTTATGAAATATTTGTACTGGTATCTAAAGTACTGAAAAAGACGGCTAGCGTAAATTGGGTCCTATAATTTAGAATAATTACTCACAAAGGAAACGCACAAACCCAAGATGAACACTATATTCTTGTGGTAAATTAGCCCCATAAACCTAAAAGTATTGCGATGTCCGTAGACCTGCTGCCCTGTAAAAGTCCAATAGGGGGCTGTTAAATGCAGCTGCCTTCAAGGTTGAGCGGAGTATGCTGCGTTCAAGGGCGATGAGGAAAATCCAACTCAATCAGGAGGGCTTTAAACGCTCCACTGACACAGAACTGATGTAGCGTTAGTATAATCTACCCCCCAGGAGGCTGCATTCACAGTCGCTGGCGAACGGCGCGCTGTGCTTACTGTGTTACTATAATTGGAGGATGTTAAATTAATAATTTTTAGTTCGATTAATGTATAAGTTGAAATGAGTAATTGCATTCTTTTGGTCATAATCACAATTAGTATAACCTTGGTAGTTCCAAGTTTCAGCAAATGGTGAAATCAAAAAGAATGGAACCCTGCAGACAATTTCGTAGTTTTCATAAAGTCAAGGACATTATAAAACAGGTTCATTTTGTTATCACTGCTTGAATAATACAAAGAAAAGAAAAAAGATTCTAAAAACTAGAGATTTTAGAAAGTAATTTTGTAATTTTGTCTTATAAAGTTTTTCTAAGATTTCTGTGTAATCCCTCAGTCGTCCACATATGATCCATAGTAAAAGAAAAATTCAAATCTGTCAACTGGGCAAAAAGTTGTAGAAGTGAAGATGTTTCGCTGCTCACATTTTGACAACAAATGCATAAGCCATATGGTCTGAACACGTTTTAATTAGCAAACCATACAGTGCTTTTTCATTTGGAATTTTAATTATTCAACCCAATCTTCCAGACTCAGAAACTGTACTTTTTTGTATGAACTAGACAAACAGATCTTTTTTAAGGCTGCATTCAAATCCAAAGGGCCCAAAATTGTATGCAGCCAAGCACTTTTTATTTGGACTTTTCTGGGGGAGAGTCTTGCCACCTGCTTGTATCTGTGGAGATGTTTTATGGATGTTTTTTCTTTGCTTGGGATATTCCACAGTGCAGCATTACTAAATATAAACATACTTATCGCCATGGAGACAATCAGGCGAGACACAATCAAGCCAATTACAGGTCAGATCTGTGGAGAAGCGAGCCAAATCACTCTAAGAATTAATATTTTTCAATGCATTTTTGAGCGGTAATTTCATTAATATAAGATAGATACGTTTAAAGAGCCGATATCCGATTTTTTTATGTATTTGAGCAAAATGTGTCTCGCTCCAGTACAGATATATTGCATAAGCAGCTTTTGAGGTCAAAATAAGTCTGCTGCGTACTGTCTGCATCTAATCATAATGAGTTTTATTGACCAAGAATCATGGTTAGCATGCTAGTTACATATTGCACCTTTAATATCAATGATTATTTGTCCTCCTCTGTCCCCAGTTCTCCCTGCTGTCAGAGGTGCGCACCGTGGTCACCCCTCAGGACTTGGAGCGCTTCGATGCCCTGGTTTTGCGGAGGGAGATCCAGGCTCTGAAGGCCAGGCAGGGGCCCGGGGCCGCAAGGCTCCCGGGGGACTCTGGGTCTATGGTGTCGTACCCAGATACCCTCACCTCCTCCTCTGCCAGCTTCATGACCAACACCACGCTCAGCTCTGCTCGGGTACGCACCTCTATACAGGCTGTTCCAATGACTGGGATACAACGGTGACTTTTGAATAGGTTGTGTTCACTTTCTAGAATTTGATGAAGAAATATCCAAATATGACAAATTTTGAATCTTATCATGATCTGTTTGGGATTAGCGGCACATATTAATCTTTTGGCTTTCAACTGACAACGATGATGACGTCTTAGGAGTTTAATAATGGCACCACTTGATGAAGCTATTTGGAAAACATAATTTCGCTTTTGTTTATTTATACTGATAGAGAAGACGTTGAATGTTGTGCCATTTTAAAGGTGAAGTGGAACTTTTCTGGTGGGAAAGTCTGCCACTATCAAGATTCACACACACAGCAGAAAAGTTTCATAATGCATCTTTAAAGTGGAACTAAACATTAAAGAAACTTTTTTGCTGGGAAAGCGTATACCTGGTAATTAATATGGTCTAATCCTATAGTCAGTTTTTGGGCAATTTAAAGACCAGACATAGACACCATGTTGCTGGGGAGAGGGGGGGAGTTCAGAGAGTGAGTCAGCAGCAGTGCACCCAGACAGCATCATGCTAGATGTCTATTAGCTCTTTCACTTCTTAATTAAATGGAATACAGTTTTATTTATATTGCACATGTAAAAACAACCAAAGTGCTTCACATAAAAAGGTAACAAAAAACAAATATACAGATAATACATACATAGGAAAAGTACATAAAATACCAAGATACCCTGTCTAGCTAGTATTAAATGCCAGGGAGAAGAGGTGGGTTTTCAGTCTAGTCTTAAACTGTGTTAAAAACTGAGGGGATCTGACAGGCAGAGGGCACTGTTCTATGGTCTGGTCTGCACAGAAAAGGCTCTGTCACCTCTGGTCTTGAGTCTGGCTTTGGGCACAGCAGCAGGAGCTGGTCAGCTGACCTCAGAGCTCTGGGTGGTGTATAGAGCTGCAGTATTGTGCAGAAATTTAAACACAATAACATTTTGAATTTCACTTGATAAGAAAGAGGGAGCCAGTGCAGGTTGCACAGCACAGACTTTTTATTCTTATTCTTTTTATTATCATTATTCCTCTGAAATTACTTGATCTTTACTGTTTTTTTTATCAGTTAGTTTTAATATGTGAATGTCTCTAGAGCCCCCATATCTTGGACAGGGCTCCCTTTGGCTAGAAATGGCCCTGGTTGGAGTATTAGTATTAACTTGAATTTCTTCGTGTGTGTTTTTTAGTTCTAACTTTTTAACTAGAGCAAGAGGAGGGTGGCGCGAACGTCCTCTTGTCCTAATGACATGTTTGCTACCCAATCTGAATATCAACAACCTGTAAATAAAAAGAACATAAACAGTTATACCTAGACAGATATCTGCTTGTGTAACCAGGTTATATATGTTCATAAGTTCCTTTGTGATGATGGCATGTCTTCTCTACAGGAGAGGCTGCTGTGGCTCGTAGATTTGATGGAGGTAGGACCAGAGTCATGTGACCACTGGGCTGCAGTGCTGTGCTTTGCAGTGGCTTTTCAACTCAAACTTTACAGACACACTGAGATCTATTATTGATATATTATACCAACCCAGATATGATGACTGTGATGTTTTTGTTTCTGAACTATTGAGAGTGGTTAGATTTAAGTTTTTTGTTTCTCTGTTTACTTTTGAAATGGCTATGAGCTTTCACATTTGAGAGAAGACTGTACCGGCCAAACATGCCCTGTTCAAAGTCCACTATGGCTACAGTGTGTGGTGTCTTGTGTGTTCCAAAAAAGACTCCAGAAAATACTGTCTTCCACATTCATTTATTGCCGTGCCTATTGCCTTCCATATAATGCACAGACCCCCAGCACAGAACACAGTGAAAAAACCTCCATACTGCACCTGAACGCACCTTTCTTCTTATATGGCTTCCTCTTATAGGGATTATTGCAGGATACGATACATAATACAAAGAGATGAAATCAGAACTGCTAAACTAATAGAGGTCTCAATTTTGTACATCCACAAATATACTCAAAAAGTATATAAAGTATCACATGACGATATCTAATTAAGTAAAAGTACTGAAGTACCTGCTGGAAAAATATACTTTAAAAAGCAGTGGTGGAACAAAGTAACAAAGTAAAAGTAGTAAAGTTCTACACACACTATTTTAGGTATGTGTACTTGTTTAAGTATATTTTAAAGTGGATACTTTTTACTTTCACTTCACTACATTTGAGAACAAGTATCTGTACTTTGCACGCCACTACTTTTTTTTAACTGAACTGAAAAATAAAAGTATTTTTTTATTATTGTCTGAGACCTGAGAGCAAACACAGATACAAATAAAAACTAGAAAAAAGCAATTGATTCAATTGTTTCTGCTGAATACAATTCAGCACAAATCTTTATCAAAATCACTACATTAGAAGCCATATGAGACCTCAAAGAGTAAAACGTAAAAGTATTTTGTGCAGATTTTAAGTACATTTTTAAACGGGTACGTTAATACTTTTACTGAAGTAGGATTTTTCATGTGCTACTTATTAACTGCGAGCCTCAGTGAGCTTCATCTGACTGGAGCTGAACACCATGGATGACATCACACTCACTTAGTCCACTTCTTTATACAGTCTGTGGTTCCAGAGCTGGGGAGCGAGTGTGTGATATGGAGGAGATCACAGAGATGAGCGGGGTTCAGATTATGGATAGATTTAAAGGTGCGTAATAGAATCTTGAACTGAATTTGGAACTGAAGCGGAAGCCAGTGGAGCTGCTGGAGGACTGGAGTGACGTGGTTGAAGGAGGGTGTTTTGGTTATGATTCGGACTGCTGACTTCTGTAGGAATAGTAAAGTTGTTTTTGCTACTATATTTTTGTTTGCTCAAACTATGCTAAAAATATACCTCTCCTCCATTTCAGCAGGTCTCAAACTGTAAGAAAAACCTGATTTGTACTATCTTACAGAACTAGTAACAGTTTGCAGTGATCCAAAGTTAGTCGTCACTTACCTTATGCATTCAGAGCATGCAAATTATTTACTGCAGTGAGTTTATAAGCTCTAAGACACCAGTGATGGTAAAGCTAACAAAACCTAGCCTGCTAACACACACTTCCTGATTATTGGACACTAAAACCCTTTTAATAATTAGATGCGGAGAGTACACAGCGGATTTTGATTTTGACTTTATTTTGTGTTTTGTTTCATTCACACAAGTTCAATACACAACCCCTGCATATTTAGAGTTCTTCTCTCAGACTGAAAACACTCTGTTCCACCTTGTAATGCCTCACTAGAATCATTTAGATGATTTCAGCCCTGGAATTTCCAATCTCTACTGAATAAAAGGTTGAAAACAACTACTACATGACATCACAAGGTGGAACGGAACATTTTGAGCTTTGAAGATGTAGACAGACTAATAAAGGGTTACTCAAACATGTGTGAATGAAACAAAACACAACTCCAGGTATGTTTTTGAGGAGGTAACAACATTATAACATGGCTTAAAGCTCACAAGAGTCTATTTTGTGTAATATAGGACACTTAACTCGTACTTTGTTACTTTCCACCTCTGGTTAGCAGCTGCGTACCCCATGGAGACACAAGAACATTTATTCTCTCCATGGCATATTTGATTTAAAAGCTTTCATTTTAAACCCTGACTTTTGAGAAATGACGCTCTTTGACATCTTTGGCTCAGATATGGGGACTGGAAATGTTTTTGTCGCTAAAGTCTCACAAGAATCCGAGCGTTGGAACAGGTCTGAATGTGTCAGTGGTTGGTGCACTTCCAGAGGACGTGACAGAAATGGTACTTGTCACCGAGACTGCGAGAGGCTGAGTGAACAGGAAAACGCCAGTGCAGTTTTTGACAAATTCCTGATAGAATTTTTAAAAGAATCAAATTGTATTGTAGACACAGTTTGAGTGACAGGTGCACTGGCTTATTGAAGACCACAGCAGTACAGTTGTCAGTGACGTGATGAAGGGAGAGTGTGATAGATTTGGTCCAATATTATGCTAAGGTTAACATTTTAAACGTGTAGCCGGCGAGTTGGGTGAATTATATATTTACTCAGATTCCACCAGTGCATATCTTCTTGGCAACCCAAAGAGCTCCTCCGTGTTTTTAAAGTCAGTAACGTCAAATCAGAGTCATTTATTTCTAGGGTGACCTGATGGATATCAACCAAATATGGGTCAGCACCTCTGTTTAAGTTGGACAAAGCGTGAAAATGATCAACAAAACATGTACGTATATATATATATATTTTTTTTTCTTTTTCCGTTGTTTCTCACTCCCCGTTTGAACAAGACGCCTTAATAGCTGTATTCTGCTGCATCTTGGCCGATATTTTTGCTCAAATCCAGGGACAAAAGCAATAAAGACTATTCCTAAATATAACATTGGACTGGACAGCGGCCGTTTGTGCAGTTTGAGTCTGTGCTTTGTCACAATAAGGCGCATTCTGCTGTGGGTAAATGCATCATGGGAACTCTTCTGAGCCTCAGGATCGCTTCTGAATAAACAGGAGTAGACAGAACTACGCAGCCCACGATAGCAGAAAGAGAGAGAAGGCATGAGTTGGCCACAGACAGCCTCTCCTCACAGAGCCAAAGCAGAGGTGAACTTATGCGGCTGTGTGCTCACTCTCTCAGATGGCCTCACTCTTCTGATGACCGTTCGCCCTTCTCATATCTCTCCCATTTCACATCGCTATAGAATACTATATAACACAAGCGCCGACACTGCAGTGGACACTAAATGAGTGGAAGTGGTGCGAGGACCGGCTGCTGCAGAGCGTTCTATATGTCTGCTGATGTAAAAGATTTTTGCTGCTGATAGTGAAATACAGGACAAAGCCCGAATTTGCGTGATGCGAGATTTGAGTTGAAAATGCTGTGCAGTCCATTCATCTAAAACGACTTAATAAAGGAAACTAGTTCGCTGACTTCCTCGTTAGAAAACTGGGTGACCAGTGAAACTAGTTCGCTGACTTCCTCGTTAGAAAACTGCGGTGACCAGTGAGAGCTGGCGTCACTGTAAACATCACCACAACAAAGAGTCGGCACACCTCTGTTTGATAGCTGTAGATGGCAAGCAGCTGATTGTTGTTTTTTTTTTGTACCAAAAATTACACAATGCTGCTGAATCCTGCGTGCATCACTGATTAAGAAAATCAAATTGGAGAACGTAGTAAGTATAGAGCAGTGGTTGTGTACCAGTGGCGGTGAAAACAGGAGTTAAACAGCAGTAAATGTTGAGGGGAAACAACTACAACATGGTTAAAAGCTCTGAAAAGTCGATTTTGCAGAATAGGTCTGCTTTAAATACAGTACTTTAACTTTTGTACTTTACTTTTCACCTCTGGTTAGCAGCTGCGTACCCCATGGAGACACAGGGACATTTATTCTCTGCACGGCACATTTGATTTTAAAGCTTTCATTTTAAACCCTGAGTTTTGAGAAATATTGACGCTCTTTGTCATCTTTGGCTCAGATACGGAGACTGGAAATGTTTTTGTCACTAAAGTCTCACAAGAATTTGAGCTTTGGAACAGGTCTGAATGTGTCGCCCTGTTTATTTCAGTGACACATTTGAAACAAAGTAGCTCATTGGTCACTAGGCCTGTAGACTAAGGGGAAGGTGGAAAAAGCTCTCAAAACTATTACGTATGTCTATGTATCTGACCCAAACTGAACTCACAGGCCTACACCTGCAGGGGGAGCTCATATATAAAATATATAAAGACGGATTCAACTTGTGAATAATGAGTTTAAAAGTCCTATGTTTTGCTAAATTGATTTGTGTGAGCTTTTAGCCAAGTTATAATGTTACCTCTTCAAAAACATACTTGGAGTTGTGTTTAGTTTCATTCACACATGTTTGAGTAACACTTTATTATTAGTCTGTCTACATCTCCAAAGCTCAAAATGCTCCGTTCCACCTTGCGATGTCATGAAGTGGTAGTTTTCAAGGTAACCGGTACCTTTGAACTTCAGTAGAGATTGGCAATTAAAGGTGAAGGTGTATGGAATTTAAAAACACAGTGGAGCACTTCCTGTATTACGTCATGACATCACAAGGTGGAACTAGCGGAGTGCTTTCAGTTTGAGAGTAGATCACAGCCTAAATATGCAGGATTTGCGTGTTACACATGAGGAAACAACATTATAACATATATCAGAAAATTGTGTAATATAGTCCCTTTAATCTGCCTTTTTACATATGAACAACAAAAAATACCAAATCTTCGGCTAACTCACTCACTAACTTCTCTTTTCTGTTGTCCCATATCAATCTGTATCATCTAAATAAAATGATCAGTCAACAAATACAAATTTTGGTTGATAAAGGCTCCATCGACATTTAAAAGACCACAGCCCTATTGGTCACCCATCATTCTGAACAAAATGACATTTCTCTCACCTCAGATTCACAGGGTTTCAGTCTCTGTCTGTTCTTAGTCTCTTTTAGATGCACACTGCTGCTGTTCTGTTTCCTCTGATAACAAAGCATTAAGCCAAACACAGAGAGCAGTGTGGTCCTTAATCTCCTCTGATTTTATCCCATCCATTTCCAACTCTTATCTGTCCCTTTGTTTTGTTTCAGTTTCAGACTGCTGTCTCCAATCAGAAACAATGGATCCTCATAGATGTGTTCATAATGCATTTGGTCTAATCATGGTTTAATACTTGCCTATTTTGTGATTTTGACAGTTCCTCGTGTGTGAAGTACGTAGCGCTTACCTTTTCTATCATTCTGATTGGTCGGCTGGCGCTAACCCGCCCCCTAGCTGTGAACGCACACGACTTCCTTCAGAAAATCTCTGGTTGACAGAGCGAATTGTGAAACTGCTTCGTAGTGATGCTTAAATCTTGGTTGACTAAAGACATGTCCTGGCAATCGATTAGTCCACTAAAAAGGGGGCGTGGCAAAAGCTCTCAAAACTATTATGTATCCCTATGTATCTGACCCAAACTGCTCTTACAAGACTCCACCTGCACAGGAGCTCATGCAAAAACAATTTGGCTGGCGCTAACCCTGCCCCCTAGCTGTGAGCGCACATCTTCATTCAGAAAATCCAGGGTTGACAGAACGAATTGTGAAACCGCTTCGCAGTGACGTTTATCCAGAGATGCTCATGTCTGGGTTAATCTATCCTGTACGAGAAACTTATCCAGGATATATTCAGCCAGCTTTGTATTTTAAATATTTACTCCCTTTGTCCTTGTTTAACTTTGGTTTAGACCAGGTTTATCCCTATTTAGTCTTGGTTTGTTTAGTAGTTTTATGTTTAGTAATTTCTTCTTTAGTCCTGGTTTAGTCCTGGTTTAGTCCTGGTTTAGTCCTGGTTTAGCCCTGGTTTAGCCCTGGTTTAGCCCTGGTTTAGCCCTGGTTTAGCCCTGATCTTGCCCCGGTTTAGCCCTGGTCTAGCCCTGGTCTAGCCCTGGTTTAGTCCGGGTTTAGCCCTGGTTTAGTCCTGGTTTAGTCCTGGTTTAGCTCTGGTTTAGTCCTGGTTTAGTCCTGGTTTAGCTCTGGTTTAGTCCTGGTTTAGTCCTGGTTTAGCTCTGGTTTAGTCCTGGTTTAGTCCTGGTTTAGCTCTGGTTTAGTCCTGGTTTAGTCCTGGTTTAGCTCTGGTTTAGTCCTGGTTTAGTCCTGGTTTAGCTCTGGTTTAGTCCTGGTTTAGTCCTGGTTTAGCTCTGGTTTAGTCCTGGTTTAGTCCTGGTTTAGCTCTGGTTTAGTCCTGGTTTAGTCCTGGTTTAGCCCTACTTAGCCCTATTTAGCTCTGGTTACTGGTTCAATGTTGACTTCTTTTTTCTTTAGCCCTGGTATCTGACATCATCTCAATTACTCCATTTGTCTGGTTTAACTTTGGTTTAACTTTTAGAATATATAAAGCCATGAGTAAAAAACATTATCTTGGTTCTTAATCTAACGACCCCTTTAATTACTGAGCGCCTTGTATCTGGACAGAACCTGCACAACAACAGCGTTTGATCAGCGAGACAGCTCTAAATTACCTCTAATTAAATTTTAATTATTCCCCTCATTAAGCGGATTACCTCCGGTCTGGTTTATCAGACGGGATCAGCTGTAGATATATTGTAGATATATTGAGGGCCTGGATGGTGATTGGCGGCCATGATGGACACTTCTGGAATGCTGAGTCACATGTTTATGTAACAACACGTCCTAGTGATGGACAGCTGCAGAGATAGGAGAAAGAGGTCTCACTCCCACGCAGATACATTGGTGAAAGCTGTGGGTGTAATTCAATGCACTGTTTAAAGGAGACACGCCAGGCTCTATTTCTGGTATTTAGTGATAAACTTATGTAGATTATAATTTTGCATTTTGTTCACTGTAAATCTCGATATCGATGTAAAATCACTTCAAGGGCCCATATTACGTTATTTTCTGATCTACACTACCAAAAGTTTGGCTTAGAAAGCGCTTAGAAACACTGTCAATCGAACCTGTTGCAGCGCTAGTGGGAGCGACCTCGGAAAGAAGGCGCCTGATTTGTCTGTTATTAATGTTCATATTTTGATTTACGGACCAAATAGCAGAATAAAAATATCAGAGCCTATTAATGCAGGATTGAACGAAACAAAACACAACTCCAGGTATGTTTTTGAGGAGGTAACAAGATTATAATTTGCGCAATATAGGACCTTTTAATAACAAATGGATGCATTTGACTGTTCAAGACTGCAGAACAGAGAAGCTCTACATCTTCATAGTGGCATTTCACTTGCCAGGGATCCAGAATAAACACTTCTCCAACACTTTACAAAGATGTGGTCACTGGTGAATCTCCACGAGTTCAGATGGGTGTGATTGACAGGTGGATTAACCAATCAGGGACACGCATGGTCTGTCCATGTCAAAACAAATATGGCTGCTTACCAGGAAAAAAGTTAATCTGAGGTAGGAGAAGTTTGATTTTGTTCAAAATGAAGAGTGCCCAATGAGATCCTTATTCACATGCATCACTGAAATAAACTAATCTGATTGGACGATCATGTTGGATCCTGGCTTGAGGCGCGACAGATGGAGTGATGACCAGACTGATATCCCTCTCTATAAAAATACGGACTTTTGGACTTGCCAGACCAATAATTTTACCATAGCAGAAGCAGCAGGTTTTGTGTTTTTAAAGATGTGAAAGATGGACTGGTGAGGGCAGAGTTGTGTTTTAGTTTTTTTTAAGTGATACAGAAAAGAGGGAGCTACTGTCTGCGTGAATGCTCATGTATGTTAGCCTTTATAATCCAGAAAAATGGCTACGCAACATTTTAAACTATTTGTGTATGATTTCGTGACAATGCAATCTGGATCTCTCTTGTGATGACTAGATTTTGCAGTATATTGTGCACCAAACTATACATGTTATCTGACTGCGAACAAAGTGACATCCTGCCGACGCTCCAGCCATGCTTTGCAAACTCTAATGGAAATCAGTTATGGGAATGAAAAAAAGTTTAGCAAATCCAACTTGAATGTCTCAAACAAATATGCAGTCTGCTGAGTCCAGAAGTTTGATCAGTTTCTCATCACAGAAGCGTCTCCGTGCGTGACCATGTTGTTTATCTGTCTGAATACTGAGGCTGAGTGCGCAGATAAGCTACTCAAAAGCCTCCGTAGCTTCACATGAGAGACAGGGGACGTTGTGTCTGATCAAAGCTGTTTGTATCTCCAACACTTAAAGGGCCCTTTACGCTATTTTCTGATCTGTTATAATGCGGTTTCCTCATCACAACAGTGTGGTAGTAGTGTGGCAGGAGCAGCAAGGTAGGAGCAGCGTGGCAGGAGCAGCGTGGTAGGAGCAGCGTGGTAGGAGCAGCATGGCAGGAGCAGCTTGGTAGTAGTGTAGGTGGAGTAGTGTGGCAGGAGCAGCTGTGGCAGGAGCAACGTGGCAGGAGCAGCTTGGCAGGAGCAGCTTGGCAGGAGCAGCTTGGTAGAAGCAGCATGGCAGGAGAAGCATGGCAGGAGCAGTGTGATAGGAGCAACGTTGCAGGAGGAGTGTGATAGGAGCAGCATGGCAGGAGCAGCTTGGTAGTAGTGTAGTAGGAGTAGTGTGGCAGGAGCAGCGTGGCAGGAGCAGTATGGTAGAAGCAGCGTGGCAGAAGCAGAGTGACAGGAGCAGCATGGCAGGAGCAGCGTGGCAGGAGCAGCCTGGCAGGAGCAGCGTGGCAGGAGCAGTGTTGTAACTGTAATGGTATAAAAGATGAATAATGGTAAAGGGTTATAAAGATTGAAGATTCATTTTATCGTCATTTTTATGCAAACATAAAGGGTAGTCACCTGGGTAATGATAATTGAACTGCATTAGCCGTGCCCTAAGGGAGGATAACGGAAACTTGCCCTTGTTTAAATGATAGATTAATTTAATATTGGCTATATATAACAAACCAAAAATGTCAGGGAGAGTCTGTCAGAACAATATGATAGAACTACCTAAAAATGAACCTTACGAATGAGGTAGATAAAATTTTCCTCTCATATTTTAGTTTACTCCAGTCTAATTTCAGGTTAATGCCACATACACGTTCCCTGCTTTCCGCCGCCGCCTTTGCTGCGCACTGCTCTGACAGTTCATTGATTGACAGGGCTGTATTGGGCTGCCTCGTGTTGGGTTCCATTGGTCACACATGGCTGCAAAATGTTAACAGCTCTGAC
>JACM01078913.1:0-11115 GCA_000787095.1 Periophthalmodon schlosseri | reverse complement strand
AAATGTATGTAAACTTCTAACTTTGAAAAAAGTAATAAAAAATAGTCTTTAAAAAATCCTTCTCTCATTATTCTGGCATTTAGCAAATAGAAATAATTTTGTTAATCCTAATTGACCTAAAACAGGAAAAGTTTAGTCTGATTTCATGTCAGACAGTGAGAAAAAAAGCATATGTGTCTTTTTATATAGTGTATTTAAACTTCTGGTTTCAACTGTATACCAGGGATTTCTCATTCTCACATCCAGATCCAGTCACAATGGCATCATTTCATCAATAGCTATAACATCTGTCATGTGTCTGTGTCACATGGTCTGTGTGAAGGTCCTGAATCATTGTTTATCCAGAGAAATGGGGAACTGAATACAGAGTTTTAATTTCAATAGTTTTAACAAATTCCGAGATAATCTGAAAAATAAGACAGCTATGAATTATAATTAGGACTAAGTACCAAGAGTCAATACAAACTGAATTCAGCTGAGCATAAAACATCTGTTTTCCAGTTTTCAAAACAGCATGACAGCATCAACAATAAAAAAAAAAGCCAATCATTCATTTGAGATCACCCACATTAGTCAATAGCTTTGGTAGACACATACACACATAAACCACAAGTTGACACAATGATCATGGTGAACGCCCCCCCAGCAGCAGAAGGAAATTCAGCAAAACCATCAATGAAAACAACTGGTTTCTTGTTTATGGAAAACATGGCAGGATCCTCTGCCCACTAACGCAACGTTTGAGAGAACTTAAGTCATTCTACGAAAGAACGCATCAAACTGCAAGATCCAAACGGGAGGTTAAAGGCAAACCAAGGTTCTCAAGAGGGAAAGTGAAGGAAGCTCTTGCAGCAAGTACCATTGTTACCTGGATCAAGGACACGATACCCAGAAGCCCAGTGGAGTATTTTCTGTAACCACACCGCCACCTCCAGAACAACATCTCCACAAAGGTTCCTTCCATCCACCCAGCGGTCAGCCAGTGATACAGGTACCAGCAAATCAAGGCAGGACTACTGGACTTGAGAACTTATCCTGCTCTAGAGGAACTGCAACTACAGCTAAAATGACAAGCAGAAACCATTGACCAACTCACAATGGCTATCAAGAACCAAACTCAAGCAATTCAGGCTCTAAAGGAAATTCAAAAATCTCTGGATGGACAATTAGAAACAATAGTTGATGCATGCAGAAAGAGCATCAACAAAACCAGCTCAACAGAAACACCGCAAACATCTTCTCTGATTCCTCCTAAATGCAACATGCCAACAAAGGGTGCAGCTCCTGGCACACCACTACCTCTCCAGATTAAAGAATTGCTCAAGCAAAAATTTGCCAATGTTTGCAGTATGAACACAGACGGACCTGCAAGAGGAGGAGGAAAATCTCCATTTTCCACAGCTGATGGTGGACGCCGTTTCATTTTATCCACCATCCACATCCACCTTATCCTCTGTTACCAAGAGCTGGACCTCAGACCACGACTCCGATACAGGGTTAATCGTGAAAAGGAAGCATGGGGACTAGATCGAAAGCACTTGGAGAAGAGGTGAGCGGTGATTTCAATGTCTATATTTCTGGCTCAACCCTGATGCTGTGTCAAAACCCCTTTCTCAGTCAACTCAAAGAGCAGTCGCCACGAAATGTGATGCAAATGCCTCTGGGGCTAACAACTGGAGGATAAGTAGCATATTCACTATGGGGATGGAGAGACCTGTCAACCCCAACAAAGGATCTTCCACCGATTGAAAGAAGTAAACAAGTGGACTGAAGAATCTAAAGACAAACAGCTGGAGAAAAACTTTGCAAAGCAGACTTAGGCACTGTCCTGTCCAGATGTGTGAGTAAGCACAAGGCAGAAGAAATCCTGGATGCAGCCACCAAACATATCCCGTGGAACAACACTGCCCTTCCATTCAATGAGTTCAGAAACAACCTATTTGACACACTCAGAGGAGGTCCTTCTCAACCACACTGCACGCAACTTCCATCTTTGAAACACAAGGCTTCAGAAGAATGGTCTGAAGATCTGAAGAGAGCACAGAAACTACGGAGGGAAATGACAGGAGAACGTCATGATGTCATTCCTTCACCTGAATTGTTATTCAGAATAATTATTTAGAAACCACAGAACAAGAAATAATTCCTGCTTTAGCTCAGAGGAAATGACCACTGCGTGAGAGATTGTCCATATGAAAACCAACAATCCCAGATGCAACAGCAGTGGCAAGGCCCACCACAGCAAGCCTCACCCCAACAAGCATATCATCAACGAGAAACATCACATCATACAAGCACAGTCCCAGTGTGGACCCCAGTACAGGCCCCAGAACAAGAAGATGGCACTTGAAGCAGGAATTACAGGGAATTTATGTTATGGATAATGGAACTCTTTTTTTGTAAAGGGACAGCACATATTAATGAACATTTAAAAATATAAATATGTAAAGATTATAGTCAAGGACCTTTGGCTGTGTTAATAACTTTTCCCATGTCCCATTTGTTTTATGATTTACACTCTCACGCTTTCTCTCTTTTTATAGAACTAAATTCTTATCACAGAGCTACTTCCCACCTAAACCACAGGGCAGGCAAAGGAGGGACAGGATGAGGATGATGACTAACTCAGAGGAGGAAGACGACCCCTTCGGCGGTTCCAAGACCAACTGGACAATCGACGGCGAGGACAGAGGAGCAGGGTTGTTGTAGGGTGTAGGGGAAGATCACTGTGGGAGTGGATTAAAGGTTTTGGTGCTGTGTTCTCCATGGGTGAGGTAAGAGTTTTCTTATTATTTGCAAAATTTACACATATGTGATCATTGTGCTTCGTTACGGTTTTTGGTTGACAACTTAAACGGTCAAAGGAGGAAACTGTTAAGATAAATAACTGTGCTTAGCTGTTTTGTGAAACCACTGCTATAGTTTATTATTGTACTGAGGTTGTGTGAAGATAAGGACTGTGATCACAGCTGTGAGACTCATAGTTATATGTCTAGACAAATACATGATATTCTAATCTGTGTAAGGCTGGCTGACCTGTGCACCAGCGAAGAGGCGCTAAGTCTAAACCACGGCAGCCTCCCACTGTAGTTTAAAAACTCATTTAAAAACTCATTGTATAGGTGTAAACATTCAGTCTCTGTGTGGAAATGGATTCCTTGTACAAGTATTGCTTTCATCTATTTGAATAAGTAACTTCTCTGGACTTTATTTTTGTTTCAAGTGTATTCTTTATCTGAGCAGAAACTAAAAAACATGAGAGGAAAAGGCTGTTTTCCTCAACAGTGGCCTATTATATTGTAGCCTACTGTTTCAATAGGCCTAGGCCTTGCCTACTTCCTCTATAGCCCTTTTTATGGTTTATAGGCCTATGACGCAGGTAGAGTAAAGGTCTGGTAGAGTAAAGGTCTTCAAAATCAAGTTTAATTTAGAGTCAAAACTGAGTGATGTGAAACTGGTGCTCTTAAAGAAAACATTATGTTTGGCCGTTACACTTCTGGGGGCTCTACCCATAATGTTGATCTGTCTCACACACAGCTGTTTGTTATTGGTTTTGAAGCCGATTTCAATTTTACAGTAAAATGTACAACTTAACTTTGGTCAATTCAACAAAAACTTGTTCTGGGGCCCCACAGGCCAGGGCTGTTTGCACCTTTTATCACCAAACCTGTCAAAGCAAGTCACGTCTATATTTACAAAATATGTGTTGTTAATATTATTATATTATGTATTTATTGTATATTATGTATTATGTATTAATGTAATCTGAAACAAACTGTCACAGTTTTAGTGCTGTTCAAAGCTGGTTTCCATCAACACAAACCAAAAATACCACACGCGAGCAGCGTTTTTAACACGTGGCAGAAGATTTACGCAATTTTAGACATTAGTTGTTTACAGTCATTACACAACTGTATAATTTCATTCTTTGACACTTAATATTCGGACTGTTTTAGACGGATGGTGGTGACAATAGCCCTCGTTAGCTTTGAGCTTCAGGGGCCCTTCTTTGTAGCGTCAGGTTGACACAATCCACGGGCCGCATTTCTGGTCATATTTCAAAGTAAGAATTTAACCTCATTAAAAACATGTTTGTTACGTTGAAGTCACTTTCAATCAATGAAAATAACTGTAATACAAGATTATATAAAAGTTTAACTGTTAAAAAAGGCAACATGTATCTTTAAAACAAAGGCGTTGTGTGGCTAGTTTTGATTTATTTTGAAATAAGATCAGGGCGCATACCGGAAGTCTTTTGTGTCCGGAGTGTCACGTGCGCATTTACAGCCGTACGTCTCTTGGCTCGTCACTGCGCAGCTGAGCAAAAGCAGAGACAAGTCCGTTCGTGGTGTCTCGACCCGAGGCCGGATGGTAAAATCCAACCTCCAGCGAATCCTAAATAGTCATTGTTTTGCTCGTGAAAAAGAAGGAAAAAAACAGCCCACTGCTACCATGGCCGATCTTAGTAATAATATCTGTGACATGATTGGGAAGTAAGTAAACAATTGTGAAGCTAACTGCTAACCTGCTATGGGGGAGGGGAGCTATGAGCTGTTCTAGAAACCACAGTGAAGCGGAAGTTGTTTACAAGTTTTATTTACTTGTCACGGTGTAATTTAATATTTTTACCTATTGCAGCAGCGCATCGTAGCAGCAAACTTAAGTGTCACTATAGTTTACCCCGTGATACAAACAGAAGTCTACGTAACTGCAGATTTTAAGAAATATTCAACCCTAAATAACTAAAGCGTAAATATGTAGCTGTAACTTTAATCTACGTCCCTGTATTTGTAAATTATGTGCTCTTGGTTATCCAGTGTTGGGCTAACACTGCTGATCTATTTGATTTAAAGCTGTCCAACTTAACAATTTTGGACGTTACGCAACAAAGGTGGATGGCCAAAGGCTGGATATTGTAGCTTAATGAAACGGTCCACTATTGTCTATATAACGTCAGTGGCTCTATTTGAGGTCCTGCTACGTAATCCTGATGCCCGTTTCTTTTCTTCTGCAGCCTCTCCCTGCACTTTAGTAGTACCCGTGGCCCAGGGCCTCTGTGGTGCTCCTGATGCCCCTCTCCCACCCCTGAAGATCCCAGGTGGGCGAGGGAATGGCATTTGGGATCACACTCCTTCAGCTCAGCCACTCTACTCAGTAAGTAACTGTTACCTGTTACAGAAGGCTGTTTTTGTTACGTTTGCCGTTATAATCCGGGACTCGTCAGATCACCGTTAATGTAGTACAGCGTGTTTTCTTTTGTAAGATTTCATGTTCCTTTTGTTCCCAGGATCGAAAGTTGACTGTCACTGAGGAACCAGCAGGGAGCGGTCGCCCAAGGATACTGCACTTCCAAAGTCGACCTATTGTTACGAAGACAATACAGTGGGATGCTGTCCTGAGCAGCAGTGCACTCTATGTGGAGATTCCTCTTGACCCTCTTCCTGAAGGCAGCAAGGAGAGGTGAGGTCCATTAAGCATCTATTTCAGAGAATAGTGTTGGTCAAAACCATTTAAACGGCTTGTACAATGGCATTATTGTTGTTTACTTATCTACATTTCACTGTGTTCAGTTTTGCGGCTCTCCTGGAGTACGCTGAAGAACATCTGAAAGTCATTAGCGTGTTTGTCTGCTTTTACAAGAATAGAGATGATCGTGGTATGTGCTATAGTTCTTTCCATTAGGCTCTAAAGGCTAAATGTAATTGTAAGAACTGTAACATGTTTTTTTTTGTTCCTGTCCCTGCAGCTAAACTTGTGCGTACCTTCAGTTTTCTTGGCTTTGAGATTGTGAAACCAGGCCATGCCCTTGTCCCACCTCGACCTGATGTTTTTTTCATGGCCTACAGCTTTGACAGGGACTCCTCGGATGAAGAGTAACTGATTGGATGTCGAGTCCTGGTCACACACTTATTCAATTTTTCCTCATCTCAGCTCTTTTCAGAGTACTCAATGTTTTTTGGCACTATTTTTCTGTTTGGCATTTAATTCCTGAGTTTGTGTTCAAGGGAAAACTTGGTGTTCTGTTAATCCATTTGCCCTTCTGTTTTAGTATAACTTAATCATTAAAGAAACTTTGTTGTCACTTGCTGCAATTCCTGTTTTTTGCATAACATCAAGGTCATCTAGGTGAATGTTTTTTGTTTGTTTTAACATTTCAAATAAGGTTAAAAGATTATTCGTTTCTTGATCATCCTCAGGTTCAGTGTCACCATTTGCCATGATTGGCTTATGGGGAAATTAAGTCTTTCCTCGATGATTTTTAGCACCCTGCAATATTACTTTTAGGTAAAGACAACAGTAACTGTTGCATAATTGCTTCATTTACACAAAAAAGTTAAAGATGAATGCTAAGTCTGTTTACACCATTTGTTCATATGGTGAGTTTCAAAAGTGCCATTTTAATATCTGGCACTTAGTATTTTTTCTGTTTTGAATTATTAATTTCAAGGTTTTTAAGCTTTGTTATTCACTTGCATAGTGGTACTTTCTGTAATAATAAAGAAATGGGTGTGTCTCCACATATATCGCTAACAAGTTATGGTCCCAGTGAAACAGATTTAAAAAATCTGATGAATTGAACCATACATGTGCAATAAAATAACACTTTGAACAACAGTTAAGGCCCTAAATTGTATAGTAAATGCCTTAAGGACATAATGTAAATTCAAAGTAAGTCAACTTAGATATTCATACTTTTGAATTTGGGCCAAACACAGATCAACTTCAGTCCTGAACAAAAATATAAAATGCTTTTTTTTTTTAGTATTTTTTTAGTGTTGATAATAAATATCAGCCATTTAGTCTTTGTAGGCCCCATCAAATCTTAATATATACTATTTATAATTTAAATAATATTTGGTCAGAAAAGCAAAAAGAGAATGGCAATCACAAGGCTTCATCAGTCAAGGGGAAGAATATGTAAAGGTAGATTTTAATTTGCTATACAAAATTAAAGTCATACAAAAGTATAGTAATTAAGTGAAATGAAAAGTATATTGAAGATCATAGAAGAGGACAAAAATGTGAGTAAAACTAATCTGATGCCACATAAAAATTAGCAACACCCCAAAGTCCAAATGTTCCACCAATAACCCTAAAAAATATACAGCACATGAACATGTAAAAATCATCAACTACCAGTTACGGTCAAATCCTGATAATTATTCAACATTTGACATATTTGATGAGGACTGAAGCTGATTTTACTGTAGTGGATAAATGGGTGTGGTAAAGAACAATGTTCAGATCCAGAGTTATATTTTTATGACTGGCATTGTGAAAATTTAATTAAAGTTTAGCTCATAACTTCCAAAAGTGACAGTAGCTGAAAATGTGCTGAACAAATTAAGACAACTACATGAAACAGCATAAAGACGTAAGATTAAGAACTTTAAAAATATAGATGATGTTTTCAGAAATGTTTGTGCAATTGAAAACACAGCCCAGAAGCAAAGGATCTACAAGACATCTGTAAATACGGTAGATTCACTGTAAGAGGACAGGATACAATTAGTAAAAAAATGAACAATCTGAACAAGATTTACCGACAAAAGTATGAAAAGAAGTATGCACATCACAGTCGTAATATAGATGATGGCAACTGATTTACCGTAACATGTTTTGAATGAATAAAAATGAACAGCCCACCAATAAATTATAATCTTTGATTTTAAATATTTCAAACAAAAGAGCTTTAGATGATGATTGTGTAAGCACTTTGGGCAGCTTTTGTAAGCTACATGTATGTGTTAAATATGTTCTAGCTCTCATGTCCATGCATTTAATGTACCACACTCATTGTATGGTGATTATATAGTTAACTGGAGGGATTTCCCAATGAAAATACTACTGACTTAAGGAATCAGGGGTCAGGAATTTAGACTGGGGTACAAAGTGAAACTTTTAGAGCTATGTACAAAATTTACATATTTTCTGTCACCTGCCATCTCATCTAACTGCAGTAACAGGAAAAAGACAATTGAATGAATAAGAGAAAAACACGTGTAACAAGAATGGTCTTTGCCTGTAGACCACAGACTGTATATAACTTTATACTTTATACAGTCTATGCCACAGACACTAAGGACAACTAAATGACTGAGGTGGAGCTCCTCAAAGTGACAAGGAAGAGCCATTTTACAACTTGGCTTTACAGAATAATTGGTGGTACAATTTAAGAGGAAGTGTAGGCTACTAGAAAAAACGTGTTCAAATGTATGGTACACTAAATGCATGTAGGTTGGCGGATTAAATCTTTTTGGCAGGTAAGGTGCAAACAGATCCTATTTGTCAATTTCAGTATAAAAGGAGAAGTAATAAAACATTCGGTTAACTGGTCAGATTTACTGTGGTGGGAGTTTTTGTGCGCTCATAATTATGTGCATTAGATCAGCAGAAGTAGAGAGTTTTAAAGTGTCCGTTGTAAAAAAACCAGGCTGGTGACGTTAATGGAGACCGTCCGTATTAACAGATAAAGTCACTCCCTCATGAGGTTGTCTGTGTATGAATGATTGTATACATAAATGATTTATGTACAATTACAGTCCGAGTACTTCATATATAAGCGAAGCATTTTAGCTGAAGCTTTTAGTAACTGATAGTATACAGGGGTCTTATGTAAGGGTTATGTACAAAGTGCTGGTTGATTGACTTTATCGGCCTTTGCTGTAGCCCGGAAAGAACTGGTCAAGCAGAGTCTGAAGCGTCTGGTTTTGGGACATGTTATAGTCTTTCCCCAAATCATGACGACAAGCGGGACAAGTGTACACCTGCGCTCGAAACGATCGCTGCAGGCAGGCCTAGGAAGAGGCAGAGACATTAGGGTCAACGGCAAAAGACTCGTGACAACCCACTGCTTCATACTCACCTTACACACGTTGTGTGCGCAGACTGTGGTGATGGGCTGGAAGGCCAACTCTTGACAGCACAAGCACATAAAGGACTGCTCCAATTTACTCAGAAATTTCTAATTATAAACAAACCAGACACACAATTATTTGTGTTTTAATGGACATTGTGACATTTAGTGCAGCAGTGAAGAACATACCGGTCCTTCTTTGAGATGCTCCATGGCTTCATCCCACAATCTTCTGTTGGCGATGTCATCCTGAATTAACCTTTTCTGCTGTTCAGACAGTTGGAAAGCCTCTTCTACCTTCACTTGTTTTGAAGGGGGCTCTTCTGATGAAGACAAATCTAATGTAAGATAGGCATAAAAGTCATTAAAGAACTGAACAAGAAACAGATGTGTATAAATTAACTAAGAGTGGTCCAACCACCGTCTTCTGCCTCCTGCTCATCTCCATTGCTTTGCAATTCATCATCATCCAAACATGCAATCAGCTGTTCCTCATCCTCTTCCTCCTCATTCTCCTGTTTCTTCTTGAAGGAGCGTCGTCTCCTTCCCCGGCCTCTTCCAGAATAGCGTCTGTTGTTTTTCCCGCCCTGACCAGGTCTGGCAATGGCCTCTCTTCGGGTTTTGTTAGCCATGGCTGCCTGGTATCCAGGTGGATACTGCTCACAAAGGAAAACAATGTTTCTATTAAGCACAGAGCAAAAAAATTAGTTGATTCATCATCTAAATAAAAGATTCAAACCTGCACTGTGAGCCCAAGTTTCTTGGTCCTCTCGAGACCTTCTGGTGTCCACGGGGCTGGCTCCTGGTCGTCACGTCTCAACAGGTACCGCCAGACAAGATAACCACATTTCCCAACTTCAGGCCAGTATTTTACCACCTAGTTACAAATGTCACAATATTAGTCCCTGTGGTTCACTGTAGTTTCTAGATCAGCAGTTACTCTGAGAAATATGGCAGTTTTGAAAATATTCTATAATCCAAATATTCTTTGATGAAAGTCTTAAATGTTAGTTACTAAAACTCATATCCAAAGCCATAATTACTTTAAGGAGCGGCTTATTCTGTATTAAAGCCTGTGGGTTTGTGTCATTGCCAGAGCAATACTTTCAAAAATACAGCAGAAGAACAGTCGTGTTGTATTTTATGTGGCTTTTGGCCGGATATGGCCGGATATGGCCGGATATGGCCGGATATGGCCGCTGAAGCCGGTCCCCCCTGATCCCGGGGTTAGGGTTTGTCTTCGTTTACCTTATAAATGCCGTCGTATCGGTTGCCTTCTTCAGGCGCGTACTGGCTAATGCGCCGACCCTTTGAGCTGCGTACAACTCTCACCGGTTTTCCAGCTCGCCAATTCCTGGACTCTGCCCCGACTTTGTCATCCAAAGGGGCATCGCAGTTTGAGGCCAGAGCCCTACACGCAAACAAATGAGGTTTGAGCTACACAATTTACTACATATTTTATATACTTTATTTTTGTTTGAAATACAATTTCACATTTAAAACACAACAGTGCTGCCCCTCTCTTACCAGACTGAAGGGTAAAAGTTAAACTTCCCTCTCGTGGCAGTGTTCAGGTGGTGGACTGACTGGTCTGTCTAAAATTTTGTTTTGGGATTACAAAATATTAAACATTACCGGTATTTTTCTCCACTACATCAAATCGTATAAAACTAGATATTTGAGTATCGATGATGGCGTCGATAATTTGAGTATCGATGATGGCGTCGATAATTTGAGTATCGATGATGGCGTCGATAACTGTGTCTTGGTGAACATTTGTGTAATGGGCGATATATTATGACTCAGTGTTTTTAACATAATGGATTGATATTGGAACTCATGAGAGCAGAGTCTGTCATGAAACAGACTCATGACACTGCTTCCCTGCTTCACTCCACCTTTGCCTATGAAGTATTGTGGAGGGTTTTACATGTAAAACCTTAGCACTTTGCTTTTTTATTTATATCTATATATGCAAATCCAAACTAAACTTAACTCCTTCAATAACATGGTCTATTCCCATGTAGTTCAGTGGCATAACGGATGGATATTAGCCTTTGGCTATAATCCGGTGTGTTTATATTCATGTTGTATCATGTCTGTTCATTAGCATTGTCCCAATCAAATAAATAAATAAATAAATAAATAAATATTCTATTCTTTGAGCCACTGGAAGTGCAAATGTATTTTACATATGTATCTGTTCACATGTACCCGAACAGGTACATGTGCTCCAGCAGGTCAGACTCCTGTAACGT
>KN478060.1:15572-26329 GCA_000787095.1 Periophthalmodon schlosseri | reverse complement strand
GTTCCAGATTGAAGTGACATCTTAACTGTGCAAAGCAGTACATACTCAACACTGTCATTGCACTAGTGCTATGGAATTTTAAATACAGAATGTGTAATTATTGCAATAGTCAATGTGAATATTATTATTAATAATTTTGTCCCAGTTTGTCTGGTTGCAAATTAGTAATTCAGATTAATTTGAATGTTAATTTTATGTGGTTTACTTGGTGCAGAGTCAAGCAGAAATTTCCACCTCATCATAAATGAATCTTATAAGAGAATTTCACCATGTCTTAACCATGGATTGTGAGCTTTTTCTTCTTTCCACTCCTTTTTGAGCTACATTTGCTATTGTATTGTGAATATGTATTTGCATGCGTATGTATGAACAGCTGTGTAAGAAGGCAATACAAACCTCTTATGTTCACCTCTTACCATGTAGATGTAAATATGGTGTACCTGTAACTTCTGTCATAAGCTTGAAATAAAATCAATCAAATCTGTGACATACTCAAACAAAGACCACACCCACTCATCCTATTAGTCAACCTCTGTCATGCATGTGTGAGTGACAGGTGGATTTAACCAATTACAGTGAAGTTTAAACTTACTGAAGAACTTACTATTTAATATAAACATAAATAAAATTGTGATCCAGCTTCAGGAAAATCGTGGTATCCATTTTTTGTCATATTACCCACCCCTATGCAAAGTCATATAGAACGCAACCAGAGATACTGTTATTTCAATATTCCCCCCCCCCCACATCATTTTTACAGCCTGCAGCCTTAAGTGCTAATCTATATGCAAGGTGCAGAAGATGGGTTTAGCATGAGCCAGGATTTGTTCCTACTCACACTGCACAGCTCAGTCACAGCAGGCGAGGTCACACCACAGGCTGGATACGTCTGCGCTGTCAAATGTAAAACACAGTATGAAGATTTGTGGCCAATGTGTCGGAAGAATTTTTTTATAAAGAAACATATTTGAATCATGAAGCTATTTTAAAGTGCACTATGTACGTTTTCTGGTGGAGGGTCAGCCACTCCATGGAGATGCTATTGTTTTGCTTAGAATGTTCCACAGTCTGACATTAGCATTATCTATCTTGCATTTATTCAACTGGGTGTCATTACTGCTTGAAAAACATATATTCTTTCTCTGAGCCGGGTCTCCTCTCCACAGATCTGGTGTCGCTTGTCTCGTCCATACTGTGGAACATTTCAGGCAAACATCTCCATCTCTTCTTACTTGTAGAAAATGATTCATTTGTCATACTAATATCATAAAAAAATACACAGCCTTAGGCAAAACATGAAAATTATTTCCATTATTGTGTTGATGTTATCCTGGCCCTTGTTATGGAAAGTGAGCGCATGTTTAATAAAAGCACAAGGCTGAGCTAATGGTGAGCCCATGGTGAATGTGGGATCACTGCATCTGTCTCAGAGAGCAGCTCCAGTCCTATCTTTACCCTGTCCTCCAACACAATGCCTGGGATTGACAGAGCCTGCAGAGGGCCTGTGCAGGAGGAGGACAGACACACAAAAGCAGAGGCGGTACTACAGTGCTGTGGTCACATGTGTGTTTGTGAATGGGTTGCCAAATGGGCATTATAGGTTATTTATATCATGGGCTACATGCTGCAGTCTTTAATGTGAGAGAGTGATCAGGAGAGTTCATCTGGTTAGCTTTGTTTGTGATGCTATAAATAATGCTCATTAGATTTGATGTTGTATTTGGTAACCTAAACTATAATGCAAAATTGGAAGACTTCAACATTGGAATTGGTGTCTGCCATATAATAGGGATGTTTTTTTTTTTTTTTTTTGTTTTGTTTGTTTTTTTTACTATTAATGCCATGTTCAAATTCAGCCAGTGAGGGTGCATGATCCTATCAGAGTTTTAACAAATTGATACTTAATTATACTAATCAATATGGAAACTAATATTGAATCAGCAACAACAACAAAAAATGCAAAGCTGAAACAAATTTGAATCTTTCCTGAATTGTTTTAGAATGGTCTGGATCTATGTCATAACTACTAGTATAAGACAGTAAAACTAAAACTACTATTTAGTACTGAAAATGACATTGTATTGTGTGTGTTTTTATCGAGTATCAAGCCTTGTCAGCGGTGTCAAAATCGGGTTTACTTATTGTACACCAGTTCCAATCCCAAACTAGTTGCTTCTTGGGCTAAGTCAATACCTGCCATATACATGAGTCCATTTAAAGACTGCCGCACAATAAGGTGCATTAGTTTGCATCGTGTTTTCATAGGTCTACTGTTGTTTCTGCTGCCGTAATAATTTTGCATTCAACACAACCCTTACCACACCCTTACATGCACTACTCAACACAATGTATTTCTGTAGTGGGTTGGGCTAAATGGCATCCTGTGCATCCATGGAGCCATCAAGATCTATTATTGATGATTCCATACTAAAAAGTGACACAAATTCACAACCATGATGCCATATACATCTGTTACTCTGTATTTCACATTGGAATTAAATGGCCATAAATAATTTCACACTACTCACTATTTTATTCTAGATGCAAGTGTGTTCATACCTCTATGTGTTTGTACCATCACTAAATACGTTTGGACTATGAACTTAAAAGACCTTATTAAGCAAATAAAATTAAGATGAAAATGTGTTGATAAATGCTTGTTATTGAGGGTTAAATGTGTTATATGCACTTGGAAAAAGCCTTCTCCCTGTTCTCTTGATGTAATCTTGTTTACTTATGTGTTAGACATGCTTTTTAGCCTGCTATGTGTGCTTAATTTTGTGAATTTATTTTTGCTTGTAAACTGAGTTATATCCCAGATAGTGTGATACATTGAGTATATTTTCACTAACAAGCCCAAATTGTAGTTCAGATGGGCTCCCTGAGGTGCTAAAACTAGGACAAACTGTCATTTCCCTCAACAGTCTCAACAAGAACACAAACTTGTCACACTGTTACACATTAAGCTCCCTAAAAATAACTTAACAAATTATAACAATGCAAAGAAACTAGTCATGTAAAATAGTAACCTTTTGTTTATGCTGCAAGTTTGTGGTAAACGACTAAGATCTAATTAAAGTACACCGAACGGAGAAGGTGAGCCAGGCCTAATGAGCCTGGAATGAGTTGTCATGGCAACGGTGACTGAAAGAACTAATATGAAAAACAAAAAGTGAGCATGGAAAGAGGATGCGTCCAATTTGTTCCTTTCAAACTGCTGTGAAGCCAGCGTCTGTCTAACTCAGAGGAGGACTGTGCTTAGAGAGACAAGATTGTTTCGGTGGTAGTGTTTTTTCGTGAAACATACAGTCAAGCCAAAACAATGTCCTAGCCCACAAACTCCGCTCTCAAGCTGAGATAAAGGGCTGTTTTATGTAGGACTGCACTTCGTCTTGAGAGTCAGCTTATTACTGTAGAACCTGTATTCCAAATAGATTGTTTTCTGTTTAATCCTCAAAAACATAATTACAAATTCTGTCAGCCATGAGTTCTACTTGTGTTAACAAACAGTAAATTCAACAAACTTTAAAATCAGAACACAGGAACTGTAGCCGCCCAGACACTTTATAAAAGTGACAATTCTGATTGAGAGGATTGAATAAAACCACTGTATTTTGTTTCCTCTTGGCATTTGACTGTCAATCACCAGAACAAGACACATTTTGCAGTTAGTTTTTCCTCTTTGTTGAATTCGCCCAAGTGATGATTCAGACTGCAGTGTTCAGCTCCACCCTTTTCAGCTGCGTTCTAATGGCCTGGTGGAGCATACTCAATGTAGACAATGAATGCATGGTTTTCATAGTCTGTGAGTATTTGGTCAGTTTTGGCATAAATCTCTCTTAATATTGTTAAAATTTGAACTTTGTTGCAGCCTGTTCTTACCTTAGCTTACCTCTCCAGACATGCATGGCTACAGATCCACGGAGTGATTAACTTAGTGTGAGCGTTCGATCAACACAGAGACGATCAAACGGCCCTGGCTGTCTGCCTCATGAGCTATTTATAGAGCCAGCCCACCCTTTGCCTTCATCAGATGGGACCTGTGATGCACCAGTCAGAAGCAATGTGTTTAAGTACTGCTGGCTGTCATTAAGAACCGAGGCAGGCCAAAGTCATCCGGAGAGCTCTGAGACATAATGTGTTATAAGGAAAGACAGCCGAGATGAATGGGGTAGACAGAATTCTCAACAGAATCAATTATTGTGAAGCTATAATGTTTATTTGTGTCATTTATTTTTTACATTAATTTGGCATTATTCATTAAAAAAAACAAAAAACATTTGGGAATACTATTTAAAAGTTACTTCTGTTGGAGGGTCTCCATGGCGACATTATTGCATTACCTGGAATGTTCCACACAGTACGGCATTTAACTTCTCTCCATGGAGACAAGCAGGCGGCGCCACCAGGCCATATTACAGATCAGAACTGTGAAGAGGCAACCCTCCTCACAGTAATGATGCATGTTTTGAGCATTAAAAACATTTAATGCCATTCTGTGGAACATTTCAGGCAAAGCTAGATCAAGGTGGCGAGCCCCTCATCAGAAAAGTTACTTATAAAGTTAAATAACCAGGATGATAGGAAAAATAATGCCCCCGATAAGGTAAACCAGTCCTATAAACTAAAATACGCCATCCCAGACCATTCATTAATAGTGCAGTGAGTGTGGGCACAGAGCGGTCAGGCAGACAAGTGCAGTCAGTGCAATGTAATGCAGAATGATTTCACCACAGCTGTGTTACTTAAGCTCACACGAGAGGGGATGTTTAAGTTGGAGTGTTGGATTGTTGATTGGGGATGACAGAGGCATGAGAGCAGCATCTGCCACTGTTTAGAAGCCACATTGTTGGGATGGACTTTTAGGGAATGCCCCCCGAAGGAATATAAGTGTAACTGCAGGTATGAAGGCTTGGCTTATTGTGACATGAAACTCTTCTATATTACTGTAGCTATGACATTTTTGTGTTTAAAAAAAAAAATAAAATATTTTTCCTTTCAAGTGATTTTTTTGCAGTATCGATATTTGAACAAATGAGTATCCATGTCAGTGTCTGGGTATTGATTTTAACAGCCCCACAATGCATAAATGCAATATGACAACTGAAGATTCATTGATGTGGGTTTTATATCAATACACTAACTGTTCTAAATGACGTCAATGGTTAGTAAGAAATAATAACAGTAATTTGCAGAACAATAGCAGAGATAAAATTGGGATACATGTTTTATTGCTTTCAGTGAATTGTAGTGAGGAGAGCTGGGTGCTGCTGCTGTATCCTTTTTGTCAGAAAATTATGATGTCTTCTGAAGTTTTTGTTCCGATTCTTGCTTAAAGGATGTGTCAAGCTCCAGAAGAAAACATTTCCATCATAAAGTGTAGAGGAAAACTGTATGACAGGCTGTAGAAAATGAGGGCCCTTTCTCTGGTTTAGGGCTACTTCCTTCACCATCATCATTATAAGTTTACAGCTCTCTGACATTAAAAAAGAACGTGCCAATCAAAGCTTCCTCAAAACATCCGCATAGTTTAGTTCATCCTCCCCCATTAATTCTGCATCCTAAAAACCCTAAACTAGTGCAGTGGTCTGGTGAATTTAGGTTACTTGACAATTCTTCATTTTGTGAGCTACATGAACTACATCGACTGACATGTCGTAGATATGGCATACTTACAAATGCATTATGTAACTATTCAGGTGGATGGTTTATAGCTATTAAGTGACAAAAAAACAAAAAACAAAACTCTAATGTGATTGATCATATATCTTATTATCATAGCTCACGCAATGGGGGAGAAAAGAGAAGATTTTAAAACCAAAGACAGATCTCCAGTCCTTTAGTACATGTTGTACCATATGTACCAGAGACACACCCAGCTCAATGTCTCTCAGTCAAGTCATATCAAATAGAGGGTAGAATGCCGACAAAATGTGTTGAATGTAATGAATAAGTAATCAATGGAAAACAGTGACATTAATGATCAGCCATAATTCTCAACTAATAGAATACCTACAGTTTGGAATTAGTGAACCTTTTTTTGGACATCAGAATGTATAGCCAGGTAATGCTATTCTCAAAATGCCTTTGTCTAACTGTTCCACTTAGAGTCCATGGTGTATTTTTGTGCACTGCTGTGAGGGTGTCTCTGTCACTGACACAGCCCCAGAGCGGCTCTTCGGCTCAGCAGTCCACTTTAATTACACTTAAGCAGAGTATCTTTGCTCTTTTGTCTTGGGCTTGGCCATGGCTGTGGTGCTGCTCCATGCTCCAGTAGTGTCTGTCACTAGGCATCTCTTCAGCTCTATCAAAAAAACATCACAATAAGAAGAAAATTAGCAGGTCAAAATCAAACACATTGGAATGAACTGTGTTTTCTAAATGCGGGAATTTGAGCTATAGTTGCCACACAGCCTTTTCTTTGCACTTCTATGTTTTTCATTGTTGGATGACTATGATAGGAAACCAATTAATAGTTGGTTAATGGTGTCCATCCCAAATTAGTCCTTACCCACATTCTTGCACTTGCTTACTTTTCCTGAGTCTAACATCTTTGTGTTTGTCAATTGCTTATATATTTCTCCCACTATATTATCAGTATCGTCTGTGACTTGTCAGTGATCATAATGTAATCCTTTTTCCCGATAAGGTGATGCCCAATTTTACACACAATGCAGAGAACAGAGAACATACATTGTATGTTCTCAGGTCTATTTTTCAAGGTTTTGCCACCACTAAAGTCCATTCATAAATTATTCATTAGATTAGCTATTTTAATATAATAATATAGACTGAATGACGTGATGCTGGTGCTCAAATCTAATAACCAGCACAAGCCTACATGTTTTTGGCCCATGAAGGCACTCCTACTGTGACAGATGGTATAGTGTCCGCCCTCTCCTTGTTTACAATCTCTCTCTCCCTTTTTTTTTTTTTTGATTAAGACTAGATGTGCTCTTGCCCTAATATGGAGTCACATTGCGGTACTTCCTGTCTTTTGTTTATCCTACCACCTCAGGACAATGATAAACAGTCCATTTGCAGAAACATAAAAATGTGATGATGCTCTGACTAAAGGGGTGAATACTGATGTGTGTTGCCATGGTGATTGCAGGTTGGTGTCCAGGATGGCGGGGAAGGAGCAGCAGTTCACGGAGGAGAAGCCTCTGCTGCCGGAGCAGAGAGGAGCCGACTCGGACATGGTCAGTGCCCTCTGCTTGGTTAAGTTCAAATGTGTCAGATCACAGAACAGTTTGGTTTCTCCATCCACAGACTCAAGCTGGGTTTTAATGTGTTTATTTTCTGATAAATGTCCAGTGTTATTTGGTTCTAGGTGGAATGTTCACAGTTTTACAGCTCCAGTTAAAGTGTAACATGCTATTCCCTATTTGTTCCATTTGGGCATAATGTAATCACAATATAATTTTATTACAATAATATGAGTCCTTTTATATGATGCTTCAGTTCAAAAGTGAATCTTATAAAATACACATATTCTTAAAATCCAGTATTATAATATGCATATTACATGGTACAAATAATTATTAACCTCACAGAACCAAAACCTGTGATGATAATTAGCATAGCATATCTGAATACTGAATATGTAATATGAGATTCACTTTTAAATTTCCAGGATTTTCAATTTTAACCATTTGTGTTTTTATTCTTTTTTTTATTAACATGCCATGGTGCTAACAAATGCTGATTAATCCAGATAATAATCATTTCATCAGAGATAAACACCATTGACCATTTGATGAATGCTTTACAGTAGTTATTATCAATGTATAGGATTCGGCACTCGACATTGTAAAGTGGTAATTCATACACACACACACACACACACATTTATAAGGCTTACATTTGTGTGCAAATTAGATCAATTATGATGGCGGTGTACTTGCACCTCTCACATGCCATTCATGAAAAATGATCTCTAGGTCGTTTTTTTCTTTGACCAATGTTTTCTCATAAAGAATACATAAAGGACATAGTGACAATTCTTGCAAACTAAAACACAATTTATCACTCACCCTCTGATGGTAATAATGCATTAGTCTTATATAGCACTTTTTCAGACGCTCAAAGCCTGGTTCAAGAGTTGATCTGTGTAGCTTGCTGTAGCCAGCCTGGGCCTAATATATTGTACCATTGTATTAGAATGTGACCTTATTAAGTAAAAATCAATGTAGACATAAACTATACTCCCCATAAACATGTGCACAGCATCTGTAACATCAAGTGCCTAGTGTCAGCTCATAAAGTACAGTGATTTTCACCAGTCAGATTGAACACTGTATTTCTGAAATACAATTAGTTTCACATATCAAATAATGGTGTAATTGCTGAAGGGGACAAATTTGTTATATTTAAACTATCATCAATTCAGTTTAATGAATGTGTTATTTATATAAAAAGTGCTTGGCTGTTAATTACTGTTTGTTTATTTCCAGAAGGGTAAACTTTATCCTCTCGATCCTGCGATACAACACTTGAGCACAAAGGATCCTCATTAAAGAGAGGGAGTGCAGTGGAGGAAAGTGGAGAGCAGAACAGAGCTGTGGGTGGTTACATAAAGGCCACTTGTTCCTGTCTCAGTAGTACCTAAGCAACAGGTTGTGTCTGAATCAGGGGCCCTCAGCACTGTAGCGATGGAAACGCTGGAGATAAGCCAGGGGCATGATGGGAAAGCACAATTTATCACTGAAGAACATTACATTATAGACTGCAACTTTTAACAGTTCATTCAAAGAGCTCATAATAAGGCTGAGGCGTGATATGAAAGACGGAAAGATGAATGGCCTGGAACAGTGTTAATGGTTGGGTATAGATCGGTGTGTTATTTATATGAGACTAAGTGTTCACTGGATGATATCATATTTTGTTTAATATACTGAAATTTGAGTATATTCAAACTCAAACACACTACAAAGTAAAGCTAGAAATAACCTGTGCCCAAAACATCAATATAGGCTAGCCACAAAACAAGTTTTAAAACCGGCTTTCAGGTACTCTTTGAAGTTTTTGGTCTTGTCTTTGCAGGGTGAAGTGTTCCAAAATAGAAAACAATTTTAGTGTGACATTGCACTTAAATGCCTGGGGTTGACGCTAGTGTCCTAGTTCATCTCCAAGGGTAGACGTGATGAGTGGCAAAGTTATAAGCAGAATGAACTATATATTTCTTAACAGGCTGTAGAGTATTAAGAGACATTTTTATTAAAGTATGTATCAACAAAAAGTTATAGTTAACCAAAATAAACACCAATCTTTGCTTCATAATAAATTAGACTAATCCCCACAAATCTATTCATTTAATTACATATGCTTGTGAGAAAAATGAAAAACATCCAAGAATTCTTTAGTCCCATGGCGCTCAAGAATTTATGAATACTTTATGATATATTTTGTCTTGAATTGATCAGAATGTTTGACCTCCATGTCAGTGACCTTTAAGTGCAGTGAGTGATGAGCCCCTCGCGCCAAGACGACAGGCTGAGTCAGGGTAACTCTGAGGAGCTACTCTGCCGCCAGTTCAGACCAGGACAACACAGGAATTTAGGGATTTAGCACTAGCACATGCGTAATACATGCTCAAGTGAGACAAGTGTAACCCAATTTTGTTGTGGATGCCCAGCAGACGGGGTTATCTAAATAATTAATGTGTAGGATGGTGTTAAAATAATTTACTGGTGCTGCTTCACTTGTGATTTTAAAACGTTTTAAATAAGGGAAGGCTTTCTATTTAACAAGTGTTGAACTAAGTCATGTAAACAAGATGAAGCAAGTCTGATTGATATATTTCCCTTTTGGAGAGTTGCCACTATGTCCTTCTATGTAGTATGTTAAATCTGTGTCACGCTATCCATCAAGGCCAGTATGTCCATTGGGTTGATATAGGTCAGATTCACATTATTAATGATCTTTTTTCAGATTCAAAACAGTGATCCTTTGGGAGACATTAAATGTGGTTTACTTTGTCCGATGGCCTTGTCCTTCAGACATTATGCTGTTGCTGAGTCACTGCACTGTATAGACATGTGTATGTGCAAAGACACCCTGTACTAATGCTCCTGTCTCAGCATTCCCTGCTGCGTCATGTCGGCCACGACTGAAACTTGAGGTGGCAAAACATTCACAGGTTTACATGTCACTAGAAAATCATAGACTGGTTGACATACAGAAGCTTTTCTACTTCTAGAGATGTATCAACATCCAGCAATTATCTACGAATGGACTATGAGTATGAGTTTTGTTTTGATATGTGGATATTTGTGAGACACAAATTCCAGCTGAGACCATGCACATTAGGGTTGCAACGAAAATGAATTATGACTATACGGTAATGCAAATAATTAACTACTAATTTCATAATTGGGAACTTTTTGCTGATAAAAGCACTGTGGATTAAAGAATATGCTTTAGGTTTTTTTGAAAAAAAAAATAAAGTTGTAGCCCTAATATGCCCTCCTCTTCTACACTGTTGTAGAAGGGTACAATACTGATTGCTTGTGCTCTTATCAAGGACCTTGTATAACAATTTCCAGCCTTCCTTTGCAACCAAATCCAGCCTCTGACAGAGCTGATGAGCTGATTTGAAAACAGAACTCATGTGTGTGAGTCTATGTTGCTGTATGTTGCTTTGTGTTGCCGCTCTGTTCCCAATAACCGCCTTGTTGTGCTTCATGTTCCACGTCGCAGACAGAAAAAGGAGAGGATGCATCGGGGGGCCAAGCGCACCCCAGCCCTGCGCCCCT
>KN478060.1:0-15498 GCA_000787095.1 Periophthalmodon schlosseri | reverse complement strand
TCACCGCTGGCATGCCTTCGCACGGCACTGGCTCCGCCAGACCCGCCGTCGGACCAGCGGGCCCGCCCCGGTAACTACAGAAACCAGCGCTTCACTAACAGTACTAATGCTTTCTACATTACTCTTTCTGATGACACTGTGTGCACTCCTCACTAAATCCCCACAATGTAGTTAACATGGGTTAACCTATTACACCTTAGCTCTCACCTTTGAGGATCTGACCATGTTCACGTTAGAAACCCTGATATTGCATCAGTTCTACTTCCAAAAAGACAATTCTAGTGTCATCAAGCCTGTAACCATTGCCAATATACTGTGTGACACAATGTATATGGCTTTCAGGACATTCAAAAAGTCCATCTGCAGCTGCCTGAGCACACTCTGGTTATAAGAAACTCAAATCCAGAGACTTCCTGTCCAATCAAGCATCCACAAGCTCAAGCTTAATCAACTTTCTGATCCTCCAGGACCACATTAGTTCAGTTGAGAGCAGATGTTTTTCTGCCTTTCAGCACAAAAGCCCTAAATCTGGGACAAATATGCGCTCACTAAGGGAGTCCCAAGACACGGGCATAGACTTCAAACACAGCTTCATACATGGAGATAAATAGCTCTGTGCACTGAGGGAAGAGACTGACAAATGAATAACTTTCCAACATTTTCCACGCCACACGGATCCCCTTCACTTCTCTGGATCTGACATGCCACTCTGAGCCTCTGACAATGAGCTGCGCCACTTCCTCAAATCGGCTGGGAAAATAAGGATAAGAGTGCCACCTGCTGGTCCGACCAGTCCATAGCTACTCTAACCCTGTTCTATCCACAATATGAGCCAAGTGCATGAATGCTCCAACAGAACTTACCCCTTTACTTCTGTTAACATAAAGAAAATAAGTTTGTATCATAATAAATTAAAGCTGTTTGTTAAAGCTTTTTGTTAGTTACACAGTAGGCAGCTTCAGTTATCGCTATAGCTTTTGCCACTATTCACTACCAGGGGTGGGACTCAATCGATGGTCATTTTCATATGCTTTATCCCCATGCCAAGTAAAATTAAGGATGATTGACCAAACACTGAATTCTAGACACAACTTGAAGAAGCAATCTAATCAACATCACTTGCACAATTGTGTATAGATACTATAAATAAATTCAAATAAAATATTCACATACTACTCAATAAAGTATTGTCATTGCGCCCTACCCCTGGCCATGCCATTGGTCTGTCCAGGTGTGTTAGTCTCTGTGCTGTCAGTCTGGTACTGTCTGGTCCTGTCTCCTGTGCTTCACTCTTACTTGTGTCTGATTTTTCCTTCATTCTTAATCTTATTCTAATCCTGTCACAATTCTTGCAGTATCCCCATGTGAACCATGACACATTTGTGCATGTTTCCAGCTCATTGTACAACATCTGTAAAGTTGGAGCTGTTCTTACCACATCTGCATGTCCTCGTTTTAACTGAAGCCATGTTGATGCTCTGCAAAGGAGCCTGGAGGTACAACAGCTGTTATGGCTATACAGGCCAGGTCCTTATGCATATGGAAGACTTTGTAGATTATTTACACCTCAGTAATATGTGAATGGGAAAAACAGGCAGTAGAACAATAGCTTATGTTGTGGTTCCACCTTGTGGACACAAGGTATACATTTGTCATTCAAGGACTCAAATAACTGCAGTTTATACCAAATGAACTTAATCATAGCATTAACTTAATCATAACATAATTTCTGTAAAACCCTGAATGAGAAAAGCTTTACTGCCACAAAGTACCAATGTGCTTTGGCACATGAATTTTCTAGCATAACTAGCAAAAAAAATAAACCAGGCTGCAAGATGAGAATATTCCTTTTGACTCTGTGCTGCGTTTTATCAGTTCTCTTCTATGATAAAATGCAGCAGAGAAAGACAGACAGTAGCATCAACACTGAGCTCTTTCCAGTCTTTGTGCCCACATAAACAAGTGTGATGGTCCAGCAGTCCCTCTGAAGGCAGCTGGTCTTCTGCTCTGTGCAGTGTTGCTCTGTGAGACTGGATCACCACTTTCTCCTCTCAATGCTCTGTTTCTTTATGTGCACGTGACTCTTCTGTGTATTTTTGGTGTAACCAAGGAGGTCTCACTGTGGTGCTGCTGCCCATTAGTCGTGTAAACCATCGCCTCACTGCTGGAGGCACTCAGATTTCCACAGACATACTTTTTAATATCGCAAATTATTATCAACATTGGTGCAATAGATTATGTGTCTACAAACCATTGAGTAGATTACAGTTAATACATCTCTGTTGTTGTGTCCCTGGGCAAGACACTTCACCAATAGTGCCTGTCCATTGACCATATACAGCTGATTATGATGGGAAGGGAAACTTGTAGAGGTATATCAAATACACTGACACAAATGATTATCCACATACTTTTCTAGGCCTATATATAACAACAGCTTTATTGATTCTTGTGGAAGTCTGTGTGTCTTTACCCAGTCTGTGTTTGGGTGTCTTCTGCAGCAGTGGAGGCACTCTGTACCATGTGACATTTATGCAAATGTTCCTCTGTATTCTCAGTTTTAATGTAATCCTCTGCCTCAGCAGGAGCCTTGTGAGCAGCTGATGCCACCTGGAGACTGGAAGGTAGGTTTCACTTTGTTTTGTGTTTACTTCTTGCCCTTTATTAGCTCCATAGACTTCTGTAAACAGTGTAATCTCCAGCTCATATGAGGATAATGCCGTGTGTGTGCTGTGGAGGTGTTTTTATCAGCACATTGTATATCTTTCTAATGTGATATTATGAAAAGAGATAATATATCCTGAAAGGTAATAAACAACCAAACCACGTATTACCTTTGTTATGGATCAACTTGTCTATGAAAATTACTTTTGCTGAAGTATAAGTTAAAAAGTCAGTTAGTTTTTAACCTCCATTACATTTTTACAGTTCACTGTCCCATTTCTTAAAATCATCATGGCATGATTGAATCCGCAGTTTTTTTGCTTTTACACTTATCTTACCTTCGACACGGTGGATCACAGCTTCCTTATTCCCGCCTAGAGATACATGTGAGCATTAAGGGTACAGCATCCTGTTAGTTTCGATCCTATCCATCAGACAGGAGTTTTTCTGTGAACCTAGGACAGTACTCCTCCTCTGTGTGTCCCTTAGAGTATGGTGTGCCCCAGGGTTCTACACCGCCGGCCCTCTTCACGCTGTACATGCTTCCCCTGGGTGATGTTTTTAGAAAGCACAATGTCACATTTCATTATTTTGAAGATGACATTCAAATATATCTGCCAGTGACCACCAGTGACAGCCAGACCACAATCAAAGGTCTGCAGGACTGTCAGGGGATGTGCAGACTTGGCTGAGCACAAACTTCCTGAACTAAAATCAAAATAAATAAAATAATAATAATAAAACTGAGGTTGTGGTATTTGGCCAAACTAGCCCACTACCTGGGCATGACAGTGTGATTGGTCCTCTGTCCTCTTATTGTCACCCTGCAGTGAGTAATCTTGGGGTGATTGTGGACTCTATGTTCAAATTGTACAAGCACATAAGCTCTGTCATAAAGTCCAGCTTCTTTCAGTTGAGGCTCCTTGCTAAAGACCTTTCACAAACGTATTTTGAAAACGCAATCCACGCATTTGTAATGTGGCATCTGGATTATTGTAATTCTTTGTATGTGTGGCTGGACCAGGGCTCCCTGCAGCGCTCGCAGAATGTCCAGAACACGGCAGCCTGTTTGCTCACAAAAACTAAGAGACGAGAGCACATCACATCTGTGCTGTGCAACCTGCACAGGCTCCCTTTTTCCTATCGGGTGCAATTCAAAATGTTATTGATTGTGTTTAAATGTCTGCACTCTATGGCTCCACTTTATTTGAAGGAGTTACTGGAGCCCTAAACTCCACCCAGAGCCTTGAGGTCAGCTGACCAGTCCCTGCTGGGTGTGCCCAAAGCCAGGCTCAAGACCAGAGGTGACAGAGCTTTTTCTGTGGCAGTGCCAAGACTATGGAACAGCCTCTCTTTGCCTGTTAGATCCTTGCAGTCTTTAACTCAGTTTAAGACTAGACTGAAAACACTCCTCTTCTTCCTGGCATTTAATACTAGCTAGACAGGATATCCTGGTGTTTTATTGCTTTTCATTGTTCTTTGTCTATGTATCATATTTGTTTTTTGTAGACTTTTTATGTGAAGCACTTTGGGCAGCTGAAGTTGTATTTAAATGTACTATTTAAATAAAATTGAATTGAACTGAATTGAATAATCAAGTGTGGAGATTAAAGTGTAACTGGAGAGGAAGCTGTTTTGAAACAAAGTCTGAAATGTTTTTGAAGAGTGTTAAATCCAATTGAGTAGAAAATATTTTATAACATATACAATGTAACATAGTATATGTTACTCAAACACGCAAAATTTAGCTTATCAAACTTGTTTGTTACAGTATAGTTTGCCAAATATGACTATTGCCACCACCACTTATACTTTCTAAATTGGTTGTGTCAGACGCTGTCCATAGGCTAATTTGCGGAGCACATGTGTTCATTTCCTTAGGGAATAGATGTGTGAAAGGGATTGTCTGTCAGTGATTATGTGATCATTGTCTGAGGTTTGCTCCTTACATCACACCTAAATCTCACGAGACAGGCTTCATCCTCTAGAAGTGGACAATTACAGAGAACCGTAATTGTTATTAGCCAGAGAGTGACTCTAATTAAAATGTGTAACTATTATTCAATTAGCCATAATATTAAATCGTGTATTGAGGTCAGGCACTGTTTGGATTGGTACTAGGGTCATTCCATCCAAAATATTTAGTAAACAATTTTAAAAAGCAATACTAATATGTTAAACTATTGCTATAAAGTAAGGAAAATAAATAAAGTAAGTAAATTCAGCTGTGTTGCTTGTTTTGATGATAGATAATGTTCATTAGAGAGGAAAAGACCGAATTCAAGAGAGGCATTACACTCAAAAAAGTCTTTTTGCTTTTACGATAAATATGATAAATTTGAAAGATTACGTAACAGGATCAATTTTGACTCAATTATTGCCCTAACCCTCAGAGCATGATGGATGAGTGGTTCCTTGCGTCATAGCACAAACTTGTTTAATGACAAATAAATCAGTTAACCTAAAACACTATGAGGCTGCATTAAATACAGACAAAACAGTTTTAGGCTCTAACATGAATCATCAGACTAGACAAACTTTGTCTTCATTTTTTCTGAGAACAGGTTCTCATTGAAAGTTATTTTAGGCTGCCATGTGATTGTGATTGTGTGATTGTCTCAAGAGCTGTGTTTGACATCATCACTTAACACTGCATTTGAGGCTACTTGTTTAATCACACAACAATACCTCATGCCATTTTGTTATCTTATGCCTTGATGCACTGCAGTTCACATTGCTATAGATTCTCTTGCAGAGGATGATGGCTGTTATTATATATTTCATTTGCATCAAACTCCTATAGGCATGTCTGTTATATTGGCCATACTCACCTCACATGCAGACTGTGTGTTTAAAGATGAGCCCATTTTGCTTAGTCAGCCATTCAGTGCTAATCTACACATAGGAGAAAGTTAGCAGTGAAGGGGCCGCAGCAGCATAGTGGGCTTTAGGTAGTCACTATTGAGTCAACAGGAAGAGAGGATAGAGGCAGGGAAAGGCCCAAACGTATGAACAAAAGCTCGTCCGCTGTAGAGAAAGAGAGAGAGAAAGAGCTCTGCCGTCTGCACAGTGGCTCCATCACACCACACTGAGCCTGCACGTACACTGCTTCCTGCAATTTTCATAGTTATAGACATATGAAAAAAATGAATCAATTAAAAAAAAAATATATATATATATATAATCAGCTATTATTTGCATTCATTCTGTAATAGGCGAGTATCATCAGACATGTGGATACTGTCAAGCTTATCTGTCCTTACTCAATACCCATCACTGTCACATAGCTCCAAGAGTTATATGATTATTCAGTGTATTGATTTTCTATCTAAACTATGTATACAATGAAAGAGCCTCCAAACATTGCATTTTGAATGGCCTTATAACATGCTCCTCAAGTTTGGTCATTTGTCCAGACAGAACTAGACCAAAAAGTGCATTCCCTGTGGTTGGTTTAAAAATCATAGATTTACTGTTATACAAAACGCAACTGAGGGTTATAACTGGAAAGAATAAGTATTTTTCTCCAGCCATATTGTCATCAGATTTCTTTTAAAAATCAGTTTTTCTAATACAGGTCAACTAAATTTGCTGTTCACTACTGTTACTTGGACATATAGCTCAAACATGAAAAAGCATATATAAAACAGTTATAAAACCCTGCATATTATAGTGAGTAATAGTAGCAAAAACATTGTTTCAAACTAGATTGCCCTTGTTGACTCTGTTCATGCACTATAACTAGCAACATTATTTTCATACAAGATAAATTCCTAGCAAAATGTAATGTGGGATACGAATGCCATTAGATAAAAAGATAAACGTTAGATAATGTTTATTAAATACAAAGTGGCCTAAAATTACCTGAATAGCTTGTGCTAGTTCTGTTTGTTTTTGTGGTAGTAGTGTGGCCTGATTAAGTCAACAGCAGGAGCACAACAAGGTTAGAGTGGTGCTGATGAGAGCTGTTGTCGTCTGCCTCCGGACTGACACGGCCATCGTCCAATCAGACGTGGGGGAGGCTTCATCGTCAGCCAATAGCATGCCTTGTTTCATTCAGGGGCTGGAGGGAGGGGGGATATGTGTGCCTTGATAAGGAGCAGGCGTGCACAGGCAGATAGACAAAGGCTCAGTAGCTGCATCCTCTCTGCTTTGCCGCGAGTAGTACCCCAGGACCTAGTCGCCTCAAACCGGAGAGAGGCCTGGCTACCACTTGCCACACATCTGCTCCCGAATCCTCAGCTCCCCTCAGGCCGCCTGCCGAAACCATGCCCGAGTGCTGGGACGGGGTGAGTGCTGCTGCATTGTCTGAGCATACTGCACTTTTGATGCCAACCTTTGCATATGTTGCTCATGTGGATGTTTTAATCTATGCTGCTTCGTGGCGTTAGGTGTGAGCCAAAATCCTTTGAATTTCAGATTGTAAAATGAATCAGTTAGGGTTTTGGTTTTTTTTCAATACAGGTAGTGCCATTATCCCATGCATTTTACTGTCAGTTGTAATGGTATTTTTTGAAATATTGATTTTAATACTTAAACAAGAGTAGAATTTGTAGTATAGTTTAAGACAGGACACCTGTGACAGTGTAATTGTGTATCTATACCCATGCAATAACTAAAGTATAAAAGAAATACGTTTTTTTGAATTCTAACACGTCTCTAGAAAAACATCTTTTTACACATGCATCTTTTTACACATGTTTTGCATTGGCATGGTGTTTTATCTTGAGTATATTGGTCATACACACATAAGGCGCTGTCCGAGTGGGATAGAGGGTCATTGTGCGACTGCCCCACTGACACACTTCAACACTATGGATGCTGAGCAATGCACAGATGCTCACTCCGCTGCAGATAAGCAGCACCACTGTGCATGTGGGCTTGTGTCCTGGTGGGAACAGGAGGCCTAAACTGCGCTATCATCCATTTTGACTACCTGGTGAACAGATATGCCAAGATGTGCATGCAACAATATGACGCAGATGCAATTTTCAGATTGAACTTGATTTGCGACCACCCATTAGAGAAGAGGAACCTCAGAATGTGTGAATTAGCGTGCTTTAGGTTCATTATTGCACTTCTGAAGGTCATTGCTTTACAAATAGTGGCCAAAGCCTTTGTAACTGGCTCAGATTGTCAGGCTGATTGGACTGATAGTGGGGCAGAAATACCAGATTACCAGTGGATTAACTCATTGCTTTGGAGCGTTGTGTCTTTGTTTGCTTTGAGTGGGGGTTTGTGCACTTGGCTGTGGCTGATTCTATTATAAGCCTATGGTAATGGTATAGTGTTACACTGATAAGATGCTGCAGTGGAGACGAGCAGAGGCAGGTGGACCAGAGCCTATCTCTACTCACTACATTTGTTACATGCTTAACATTTTATATTGTGATTGTTTTTACATATGAGTGAACCAGAGCTGTTTCCTTGCATAGGTAAACAAATGCATATTTAATGTTAGGTTTTTAATAAAGGTGCAAATGCTTTATTTTATTTCGGTGACAAATATTAATTACTTGGTACTTTTTCAGTAATGGGAATGCAAAGTATTTTCAGTTCCATTATTCATTAACACTGAAAGATCTATAAAGCAACGTAAAAAGGTCAACAAAACAAATCAATGGCATGTGTTCCAATGAAAATGAACATGTGCATCTATGGGATTTGTCTATTTGCTTTTAGAGCTATAGACTGTCTGCCAGCATTAATCATGTCAACAAAGGCTTCGGAGCATGTTTTAATCCCAGCGCTCTCCACCACTCACACACACCTCCATTTTGAGTGCAGCTTTGGCCACAGTGTGCTGACAAAATGTGGGTCAGCAGTACACACACTGTACTATATAAAAAGGCAGGGATTTGTCTTTCTATTTGCTATATGGAGAGGTTTATTTACAGAGAGCAGCTTTCATCTTCATGTATAGATTAAGACAACATTTTCACAGGGAAGGTTTTGTATACATTAGCCGTTTGTTGAGATTAATGGAGAACTGGAGAATGCAGAAATTATCAAATTATATGTCATTATTCATTGGTTATACTTCAGTGAACTGAACTTAACTTCCCTAGTTACATAAAGTTTTGTTTTTTTTTTTAAATACACAGGGATAGGGAGAAGAACACAGTAAAATCTTTAGTTGCTATTGGACACCAGTCCTGTGACCTAAAACAACATGTAATACATTTAGAAATCGACTTGTTGAAGTCCTGAGGCCTTAGCAGTGTGAAATCAATGTGCTTATTCAAACACTCAGTGTTTACCATTAGATTTAGAATACAGCCATGACATTTTGTAATAAGGTGTCATTACACCGCCTACTCCCATCCTTTTACCTCAAATCATCTTCATAAATACTTGTGGCCACCTTTTGTCTGCGCAGCAGGGGGACCAAGTGATGTCGTGGGAGAGTTCTGGTCCATTTACTGTTAAAAAACACTGCGACATTGTCCCCGGTGAGCTAAAGGGAGTGTTTGTTTTGTATTACAGGAACATGATGTGGAGACCCCTTATGGGATGCTGCATGTGGTTATCCGCGGGGCACCCAAAGGGAACAAGCCTGCCATCCTCACCTACCACGATGTGGGACTGAACCGTGAGTCTGAGGCGCCTGTGACACATGTGTCTGTGCAAGGTGTTTTTGTGCTTTTACCAGAGGCGATAATGAGCACCATATCATCTACTGCCTTATTCACAACTAAAACAGGAGGCCATGTCACCCACATGGAGCTGTTAATTAAAATGAACACACACAACTTCACTTGCACCCTTTTACACAGTACCTCCAACCACCAAGTGTGAAACAGGTGTGTGTGGTTATGTAACAGACCTCAAAATAGACCAGCACACAAAAGTCCCTAAATGATTAAACATGTTTGTAAAGTCGAGCGTTGATTGCTTGAAAACATATATACTCATATCCATGTACACTGGTGTAAGAATGAGTCTGTGTTTGTGGGAGGGTCTGCAGGACAACAGACAGAAATTGTCCCAGGGGGCTACAATCCAGCGTGAGAGTAGGGGTACATTACTGTGTCAAATTTAGCGCCTAAAATAGAACAGACGGAGTTAAAGAGTCTGTGATGTAGTGAAAATGTAGGTCAGAAAAACATCCCAGCCGTGCGCATGAAGGAGGGAGGGGCCACTGCAGCGCTGCATCAACATGGACCAGAGCATGCACTACATTTGTGCATCAGATTTGAACCACTATAAGCCTTTCAAAATAATAAGTAATAGCAGAAGGCAGACTAGGTAATCCATCTATAGTTATTGTTTTAAGTTGTTATAGTAGAATGAGAATACTGCTGTTTTTGTATGCAACATCTACAAACAAGCAAAAAATTTATGCCTATTTGTGTTTAATATGTTTAATATGTTTGTTTTGTATGTCGGGTTCTGTATGGGGATGTTACTGTACTTGCTGCAGCTGTAAAAGAGCATCATATTTAGAAGATTATTAGTATGCTAGAGCAGTCACCAAGCCATTTCACTGTAGCATGCAGACAGCCTTAGGAAGTGAAGAGAGGATACACAGGCAAGGCAAGTTTATTTGTATAGCACAATTCATACACAGAGTAATTCAAAGTGCTTTACAGAATAAGAAAGACATTAAAATAGCAATCCAAACAAAAAAAACCCATAAATAATCATCATAAAATTAACATTAAAAGAGAAGAGTGCAGAATAAAAATCATTCATGCACAGTAGAGTTTGTGAATGATATGGTCTGTGAACAGTCATTTCATTCTTAAATAAAAGTGTGATGAGGGAAGCAGTTAAAGTGTGTTAAAGTGTGGCAGAAGAGAAAGGAGGTCAGTGAGCCCCATGCAGGGAGAGGCTTAGGGATGAGTCAGCGTTAACCCAGGAAAAAGTGGGCTGCTTTTGACAGTTGGGTTATTTTAATATGAAGGTGTGAGTTTGATAATTAAACAGATTAAACAGGTACTACTAAGTAATATTCAAAGCTGATGTTTTTGTCTAACACATATTCATTAGAGAAACACAAATACAGGCTATACAAGTGACAATAAATACTAACCACAGAACCACATTAATTTCTATGTGATATTCACCGTTAGTAATATCACATTGGAATTAGATTGTTAGAGTATGTTCTATATACTATATCTAAAACTGGTTACTAGTCCTAATGTGTCTCAGTTATTTTGGCTATGAAGCTGTTGCATTCTTACTCCTCATCTCTAACCCAGTTGTCATGGCAATTGTTCCGTTAAATTAGCACCGTGGGCTTGACCCTGAGGATGAGAACATAGTGGCTGCACGGTCTGGCCCCAGCAGCGCACATGAGTGAAAGTAGGCCAGGGCAGCAGCAGCAGCAGTGAGAGCACGGACATCTTTTATACATGAAGCTCTAGTGCAGCTCGATAAAGAGGTGCTGAAAACAATCTGCCCTCCAAATGAAAACAGACTGCACATATTCAGTTTCATATTCATATTCAGGTTTTTATTAGATTATGTTTGTTTCATCGAGCACTAGAGGACTATTATATCTGCACTTCAATAGATAAAGCATATTATTATGTGTCAGAGTAAGTAGAAGATTTTTCCATTTATATTTTAGAAAGTTTAATATCATGTCATAACAATACATTTGTACGATTCTTGAGTTTATATTACTAAAAGAACATTGATGTCCAAAGGTTAACCATCTCTAGTAGTATTTATCCTATATTACTAAGAGGCCTCATGTGTTCAGTGGTGTACAAACTCGTGTTAATCCATGGTCCTTTGTTGGCCAAGAGTCAAATGCACAGATGGTCTCTTCCTGTCACTCTGTGAGGTTCACTGAATGTCAGCGGACCTGTCCACCCTTATTTTCTCTCTCTCTTTATCTCTCCCCATGTCTCTCTCTCTCTTTCTCTTATTCTCTCCCTCTTTTTCTCCTCTCACCTGAAATCCCTTCGTCCTTCTGTGTCCCGCAGACAAACTGTGCTTCAACGCCTTCTTCAACAATGAGGACATGCAGGAGATCACCAAGCACTTCGTGGTGTGCCACGTCGATGCCCCGGGACAGCAAGTCGGAGCATCCCAGTTTCCACAGGGGTAACACATTCAATATAATAACCATATATACTTACATATTACAACGCCTCATTGGTCAGCAAATATGTATGATTCTGCCTCTCCACAGGTACCAGTATCCCACCATGGACCAACTGGCTGGGATGCTGCCCACTATAGTCCAGCACTTTGGGTGAGTGCTTTTTTAAATGAGCAAGGCGAATGTTTAACATATTAAAAAGGTAACAACGCTGTTTTTAATCTTCTAACTTAATGTACTGTATCTCCACATTAAACCAGTAATGTTCAATACAGCATCTCACCACGTTTAATAACCTTCAAAATACACTTTTTAGACGTAACTTATTACTATTCTTTTCTTCATACATTTGTCCAGATTTAAAAGCATTGTGGGGATTGGAGTTGGTGCTGGAGCCTACGTCCTGGCCAAGTTTGCTGTAAGTGATTGATGATTTACCTACCAGTAATTTATATCAGACTTACTTTTTTCTATATGAATAATATACAAATTCACGTGGACTGACATTTTTTCAGCTGATCTTCCCTGACCTGGTCGAGGGGTTGGTTCTGCTTAACATTGACCCTAACGGCAAAGGCTGGATCGATTGGGCTGCCTCCAAAGTAAATTCTGTCATCCAAGTATCTGTTAAACTTTTTTTCTCTGCTTTTCAAATGACTCTCTCTTCTCTTCTTCCAGCTCTCCGGACTGACCAGCTCACTGCCCGACACAGTGCTGCCACATCTGTTCAGCCAGGTACACAGGGTCACATTACTGGCTTTCAAAATTTGAGTTGCCGCAATTATCAAATCAAGTAGGCTGCAATAATTAAGATGATATAATGTCCTTTGCAAAGGACAAAATATCTTGTTATAGAAGATCTCTCCAAACATGTTCTGAAATTTATGGGATTCTTGTATTAGTTTATCAGTTCATATTTATATCTTGTCTCAAATGTTAATGCTCCTGGAGTTGTTTACAATGTGAACTTTGAACAGAATCTTATATATATCGCAAATGTAACTGCAATAGCAATAGAAAAACGGCAATTTGATTTTTTTCCCCAAAATCATGGAGCCCTTTATTATATGGGACAATGAGACTATCTTCAAACTATATGTTGCAGGAGGAACTTGTGAGCAACACAGAGCTGGTGCAGAGCTACAGACAACAAATCAACAACAACATCAACCAGTTCAACCTGCACCTCTTCTGGAACATGTACAACAGGTGAAGCAATAGATCACATGCTATGGGCGAACAAAAACCCTCTATCATCTGTGTGAATGAACGTGGTGTGTGCGTGATTGGCGGTGGTCAGAGGGGCCAATGTTGCAGTCTGCTCCAGGGCAGCTGTGGCTTGAGAGGCTTCAACAAGCATGTAAAACACATTACAAGTGTAAGGTATTATTATTATTATTATTATTATTATCATCAGTCATGATTAATTATTTTGATTTCCAAAAACATCCTAAAAACATTCTTGAAGATGTAAAATTTACTACCAAGGACATTTTATTTTCAAAAATGATTGCGCCTTGTTTTTAAATTTGAAATCATTCGAAGTACCCCCTGGTAAGTTCTTGCGTACTTGGTTTGTACATCATTGTAGTAATTTGTATGTAGCCCATCATCACTGTGGGACTGAAATCTTTATAGTGGAAAACTACATGTGTAATACTAACTAACCATATAATTGAATGATTTGATTGCAGCCGGAGGGACCTGGATATGAATCGTAGTGCTCTCAATGCCAAGACTCTTAAGTAAGTGAGAACACACTGTCTGAACTGTTTTATGCCTAGTTTGTGTTTCAGATATTGTTTTAGATGTCTGTGTAATCCCTCAATCATCTAGGTATGAACCTTAGCAAAGGGTGGGTCACTTCACCAGAACTGAAGAAGCTGCTTGGATGAGCAGCAAAACATCTTCACTCTAAATCGATTTTTCTTTTGCTATTGTTTTAGATACAAAAATTAAACTTAGACAGAGTACTTACAGATTAGAAAAAGAGATTCACTCAGTAAGTCTTGGTACGTTTCACATATAAGTTTCACAATATGAAAAACATAACCATAATTACCATGTTGCTATTTTGTACTGTAATTTCTTGAAATCCATGTGCTGATTTAATTGAATGCTTTTTGGGCACAGACAAGAGTCAGCAATTTCTATTCTTCATTAATTAAGACTAGATACATTGTATTTGCCAAAATGAGCTCTGGGCTTATGCCAATAAATGACAATGACTTAATGGATGACTCACTATGAATAAAATCATATAATATTTCATTTATTTTTGAGCAAATTCCTTTTGAGCTGTATGAGTTCTTCTTTATGAGTTCTTTTATAAAGCCTGGTATTTTTCAAAAAGTAAAGAAGTAAATGTTATGGTTGAAATTATTATGAAATGATAATACTTTGCATAAATTATTCAATCAGTGACCTAAGTGTTTGTATATTTTTAGCAAACCATTAGCGCAATACATTTTATAGTTGGGTGCAGTGAATGTGACTATAAGCTGAGTCCGCTGCTGTGTTGTAGGTGTCCGGTGATGCTGGTTGTGGGAGACAATGCTCCTGCTGAGGAAGGAGTGGTGAGAATACTTTGTTTATCTGTGTTTTTTACTTGACCCAGTTTGTTTTTTGTGTTACATCAGCCCAAAATAGCCTCACCCTCCCTCCTGCTTCATCCTCCTCTTCCTGCCTCATTATGTTGGCAAGCCCTTACGCTTAGTGCCAGTTTGTAGCTTGATCAAACAGAAAAGAACACATTTGTATGTTTATGTAGTATAAAGACACTTTTTTATAGAAATGTATTTATTTTTGGTTGGCCTTGGTTATTTGGTCCAAATCATCAACACAATTTCCACATCTCCTTTTTTAGACAAGGCAGTAATATCAATTTCTTAAATATTACCGTGTGGTCTTAGACTAGTTCTAATCATATTTATGTGAGTTATTTTAGTATTGTTTTTTTGTTTTTTTTTTCTTTTCCCCAGAGTGATAATTTTTTTTTTTTTTAATCTAAAGAAAAAAGCAAATGGGTCAGGCAGCAGAGATAATATTTGTTGTAGACTTTGCTGACCTTATGGCCCCAGCCCTCTTTCCATCCATCTGTTAGTCTGTCTGTTTGTCTGTCTATGCGTGTGGGTCCAGATGGCCTTGTCCTGTTCTGTCTCTGGGGTTTCCTGTTAAAAGTGGCCCAGAAATGTACGCTTCTGCACCATTTCATCTTGTCGCATGTATGACACTAAATCAAATCACTGCTGTGGTAGGACCGCAGGGAGATAGAGGGAAGCAGGAGGGAGATCTGAACCAGGACGGCCTAGGAGCAGTGTAACTCTTCCAAATGTGACAGAGGAAGTGCGGGCTGTAAACAAAAGTAGTTCTATTGGAAGAGACAGATGGAGGTCATGTAGATAATTCATGGCCCAATGTGAGTAAGCCCACTGCAGTGCCGTTTAGTGAGTTAGTGCTCCACTTTAAATGCTAAATAGAATCACCCATCACCCAACTTGTTTACTGACCGCACAATATTAGGAATATAGAAATCGTATATATCAACTGGATGTTTCAGTTTTTGAGCAATAGAGGCCCTCCAGTCATACGTCTATAGGACCAACAGTGGAACATTAATTATATTGGTTTATGTTCTAAAGCCATTTTGTAATTATCACACAATATCAAAACTTAACACATGTGTGTTCACATGTGTGTGTACACATGTGCGTGTGTTTACATGTGTGTGGTTGTGTGTGTGCGTGTGTTCACATGTGTGCGTGCATATGTGCATG
>KN478058.1:21503-53576 GCA_000787095.1 Periophthalmodon schlosseri | reverse complement strand
ATTATTATTATTATTATTATGTTATATTTTATTTTATAGAATTTATTTTATTTTACTTTTAAAAAATTTGTTATAAGCTATTATTAAAAAGAATTGTCTTTTGGTTTATCTGACCTACCAACTAGGATTAAAACTATAGTCACTTAAAACCAGAATTCCTTACTTATTAGCTTACTAATATAAATATTAATTTTCAAATATGGTTTGCATGTTAATTATGGGCCTGTAGGTTAGGAGCTCCCCAACAAATCCACTACATTTGGCTCAAAGCTTTGACCCAAAGGTCCATTTTCTCCCCACAAACTCCTCTGCCCACTGCTCTTCAGGAGTTTAGAGACAAACCGAGAATATAGAGCACATGGAACGCAGTGGCACACGGCTAAAATCCATCTGTATACGCTATTTATTATCTGCCATTTTGGTGTGCTGCTGCTGCGACGGTAAAACCAAGCCCCATCTAGCTTTTAAAGGAACAGCCCGACAGGTTAAAGGTTGCCAAACGAGATCTGTGAACTTTTGAGGAGAGAGACAGAGCAATGTGGAGAGCATCTTCTTAGTACGAGGAAAACTCTTGCCAACTTACTAACTAACTAACGACTGCCTCTCGCCTTCTCTCTCCTCACCCAACCTTGCCCCCCATACACATACACTACTGTACAACATTATAATCTTTCCCTCTGTTGTCGTCAGTAAATAATGCATGAATGTTGTTTCTATATTCATAACGCACATGTTGACAGATTTCCATTAAGACGCCCAATACAGTAAACGTGAGCGCCATGTCATACAGCGCCCAAACATCTGATGGATTTGTCTATTAAAACGCACGGACGCGGACATCCACACACGTCTAAAATGACACTTTCTCTCCGGTCGGAAAATGAGCTGTCAAAATCTGGAACCGCGAAGCGCTCATCAGCTCCGTGTTTGTTTTCTTCCCCTCTGAGTTGCACGCTGCTTTTAACAAATTAATGCCCCCCAACGGTGTGCACAATTCTCAACTCTGCAAGGTGGAGCGCTATAAAACTTACTTACATTATGCAAACAATCCCTAATTTAGACGCATATAAACAGAACATTTTACTATGGGTGTAATTATGTTCCAAAGCTGTCATAGATACAGCTTTGTAGATTGAGTAGATCAGATGTTTCCTCCTTTGCTAAGAGCTGCGGTAATTTTGAATGGGATGAATACGATACCAATCAGCTGTTTTTGCATTTGTAAATTAAACCTTTATTGATTCAGGTTCTGGACACTCCTCAGTGCGTAATCAATACCGTCGTCTAGTCAGTTTTTTTTTAAACAATCCTCTAAATGCCTGCTGGGAAAAAAAGTAACTCCCTCTGACCTTGAGAACATTTCCAGAATCCTGAGTCCTGTTTTGTCATGTTTGGAATATTGAGATTGAACTGCAAAATGGGCACACAGAAGTATACACAAAAACACATCGTAAAGGTTCTGAAAATGGAAATGTTGACATAATTCTGGTATCAAATATTTTTTTATTAACTAAAAGACACCCTCTTTCACCATGGTAAGAATAGAGAATCAATATGTTCAATCCAATTAGAGTTTCTGTTAGTGGATACTGTGTAGACTACAATGTTTCAGATAAATTGAAAGAGGTGCCAGGTTCGATCACCAGTGTAACCCATGCAGGCCATGTTTGGATAGGTTACATCATCCAATACATAAAATACTTCTTACAATTAATGCGACTTCTGGTGCCGTCTGGTTTTGCTGATGGCTTTGTAGTCTGCTGACAGGAAGCTCATTGCCAGTTTTGACAATCAGCTGGTCTGCAGGTTGAAATTTTTTCATTTCTGTCCACTTGTGTTTGCTTGCCAGCTCTGCTTGCTGTCGTGCAAGTCTTTCCAAATCTTATTCACCCACATGTCTGAGGCCTTCAGGTCAGCAACTTCTACCTCAAAATCTCTGACAGAGACACCAGGGAGGTAACTCAGGTCGACTTCACACTCGTGTAGATGAGTGATGAACTTAAAAAGACAAGTGCTCACGAAATTCTCTGAAGCATGCTTTGAATGACTGCAGGAGATTAGATGTGAAGCCAGCTTGCTGCTAGAGATCAAAATGTTGAGCGGGGTCACTTGCTGTGCACGCATCTTTAAATTCTCTCAGTTTTTCAAGGTGTAGTAAACGACCTGTTTCAATATCCACAATAAAGAGCTCCAGCTTGTTTTCAAATGCAAACATTGCTTGTTGAAGGTATAAGACTGTATTTCCAATGCCTTGCATTTTCACACTGAGCTGGTTCAGATGTTCAGTCATGTCGATGAGACAGTACAACTTCAGGAGCCATTCAGTATTAGCTAGCTCGGGATGCTCGATGTCTTTCATTTTAAGAAAAGTCCAGATTTCGCTCAGGCAAGCCGCAAAACAGCTAAGCACCTTCCCTCTTGACAACCAACTCACATTGCTATGCAAGAGCAGGCTGGAATAATTACTCCCAACTTCATCCAGCAGTGTTTTAAACTGGCGATCATTTAAAGCTCGGGCAACAATAAAGTTGACAACCCAAATGACTAGCGACATCAGCTCACCAAGCTGCTTGTTACACAGTTGAGCACAAAGCGCCTCCTGATGTAAAATGCAATGAAAACTTAGGATGGGTCTATTTTCATTTTCACAAAGAAGCACTACAAATCCTCTGTTTTTCCCCACCATACACGGCGCTCCATCAGTACACACCTCAATAAGTTTATCCATCTGTAGATTTTTTTCTTTTGCAAACTCCATGAAAGACTTGAATAAATCCTCTCCTGTTGTTGACGTTTTCATTGGCAAAACAGCAAGACTTTCCTCACGCAGTGTGTCACCGGCAGCATACCTTGCAATCACACTGATAAATGGCTTACGTCTGTTGACTCATCCAAAGCAACGGAAAAATAAGTCGCTACATTTATGTCCTTCACTTGTTTTTCCTCCACTTGATTTGCCATCATGATGGTACGATCGTGAACAGTTCTTGCTGACAAAGGTATGTCTTTTATTCGTTTGTTTATATTTATTCGCAAAGTCATCAAAAAGTTCATTAGCCACATCAAGCATGAATGTTTTGGCAAACTTGCCGTCTGTGAATGGCTTTCCGTTCCTCACTATTGCTAAAGAACCAGCAAAGCTAGCCGAATTCACATCACCTTGTTGGGTCCATACACGGAGTTGTTGCTGACTGGCTTGCACTCTGTTTAGTAGCTCTTGGCAGCCTTCTTCCTGCAGTCCCCTGCTGGATATTTCGATGCAAATGTGGCATGGCGTGTGTCAAAGTGTCACTTTATATTTGACTGTTTCATCGATGAAATGTCATCATTGCATATTAGACGCCATGGTCCTGCTCTCTCCACAAAGGCAAATTCCTCTGTCCATTCGTGCTGAAATGTACAGTACTCCTCATCTTTTTTTCTTTTCACAATCGTCTTCATCAAAAGGGTTTGCTCTGCATGAATCAGCTGACTGACTTACTGATTAAACGTTGGGAAGTTTACTTCTTTACCTCACAATGACTCGTGTAGGCTACCACATATAATCCAATAAAAACAGAGGTGTCGGTGTACATCCTAGTACTCTTTTACCCCATTGTACTATGATGAATGATTCTCAACTATAGCTACTCCTGAGCATAATCCTGGCTCAAGATCTGTAGATGGGTCAACAAGCGCTTCACTGCAGTAGTTCTGGTAGGTTGGAGGTTGAAGGATGGGTCAAATCCATATACTGTATATATGAACAGACATAGCTAACCTGCTAGCCGCCGCATTCCAAATAGGAAGTGATCATGGGCGCGCTTCCAGCTCCATCAACTCTGGCTCCAATTCACTTTACATTGAAAATTGGTCACCCCTCTCTCTGTAACTGCTGCTGTCAGACTCGTCATTTTGGCCTTAAGTGTTCGCGTTAACCCACTCTACATGATCCTGGTGTTTATATTTTGCTATTTTGTCCAGGATTCAAGATATGAACATTAATAATAGACAAATCAGATGCCTTCTTTCCCCCAGGTTGCTCCCGCTAGCGTTAGCAACAGGTTTAATTGACAGCGTTGGTAAGCGCCCACTCTGTGTTAAACCACCTATGTGGGTGGGAAGGGGCATTACTTTACTACTTTACTTACTAACAGCCTCGCTCCTGATTGGCCCTTTGGTTGCTATGATACTCATGGTTGGAATTCTGAAAGTGTAACTCAGCTTGAAAATCGCCCCTATAACCGTTAGCCTCGATGAGCTTCATTTGACTGGAGCCTATGGGTGACGTCACGCTGACTTAGTCCACCTCTTTATACAGTCTATGGTCAAATGCAATAAATAGAGAAATAAATACGGAAACCATAACCTCCTTGGTCAGGATAGTAAGTTAAGTTTATACCAAACAAGTTAGAAATCGGACTTTAGCTCCTGACTTTTTTTGGTCAAACCATCTGTTAAACTCTCATCTTCTGCTTGCTCACACATGCGAGTCCTGTACAACCGACAGTAAATCATTATGTGTAGACTTATCAATCTGCCACGCACTTCTCTGACCTCCACCTCTCTCTCCATCCCTCCATCATTAAGGCACTCTGCACTCGTCTGATATATGGGCTGTTTGGCTTTTTATGAAAAACACCCATGAATTTAACATGAGCTATGGCAACAACTTTACGGCCACAGTGTCCCAGGGCCTGAACATGAGCATCTTCAGAAAACAGTTAAGGTCAGAGTGGTGTCTGGAGAGTGTGCTTAATATTCAGAGAGGTAGCACAGAAAATATATGGATTTAGTTCTTGAACTTTGTCGTTAGGTTGTTTTTTTATGGGGTGAGAATATGCGTGCTGTGTACTAAAATAGATGTACACACTTGAAATGAAAGCACAACAGTAAATAGCTTCATAAAAATGCACTCTATGAGGCCATTACTTGTTCTACTCATCCACTTAACTACAAAACTGTTTGGTTTGGCTGTATTTAAGCTTCACTTGTGAACAGGGTGGTTATGGGTCCCTTTCTATAGTGGTTTTCTTTTTTGGGCGCCAGATCATAGACTGTATAAAGAAGTGGACTAAGTGAGTGTGACGTCACCCATAATGTTCGGCTCCAGTCAAATGAAGCTCATTAAGGCAGTTATAGGCGAGAATTTGGAGTCGAGTTCCGACCACGAATATCATAGCAACCAAAAAGCAAATCTGAAGCCAGGCTGTTGAAGGTAACGCCCCTTCCACCCGCACTTGCTAGTTTAGCAGGGAGCAGGTGCTTAGCAACACTGTTAATCAAACCTGTCGCTAACACTAGTGGGAGTGACCTCGGGGAAAGAAGGTGCCTGATTTGTCTGTTAATATTCATATCTTGATTTATGGATACAATGGCGAAATAAAAACACTAGGATCATGTAGAGTGGGTTAATATGAACATTTTAAGACAAAAATGACAAGGTTCACTGCAGCAGTTACAGAGAGAGGGGACACAATTTCTCAATGTAAAGTGAACTGGAGTTGATGGAGCCAGAAGTGTGCCCATGTTCACTTCCTATTTGGAACGCAGCAGCTAGCAGGTTAGCTATGTCCATTTATATATACAGTCTATGGGCCGGATAGATGTGTGTCCCACCATCAATTTTTGCACAATTTGGGGTCTGTGTCAATAATGCTAATATAATAACTGCTATATTCAATTTGTATTTTTTTGGAGGCTTTAGAGGGCTGAGTTTTGCTTCAAGTTGACTAGGCCTGTTCAACAGTATGATATATAGATGTCATATTACATATATAGATATATAGATTATGATGTCATACTTTCAGATGGGGAGACAAGACAATGTTGAAGTCATCATATTTCCATAATAAATATCCAAAAGGAAAATTCACAAATGAAGAACTAAATTATTTCTAGTTGCTGTGTTTCAACAAAACTGAGCATTTTATGTGCAACTCAAATAATAATTAATTTACAAATAAGATAAATATACAAAGCACAGTTCCGCACAGCGATTAATGGCAGCTTTAGGAATGTTAGTGTTTATTTCTGTTGACAGACACCAAATGAGGCTCTAATTGCCCCATGAACGCAACACCCACAGTATCTTTAACCTCCATGGACGCCTCTGTAACATCTGTTCTTATTATACCAGAGAGTCATAGAGGTCACACACATAAACCCCATTTTAACAGTTCAATTCGTAGTCCGCCCCTTCAGAGACCCAACAGTGAGAATAGAGTTATAATTAGGTGCGACTGACGGCGTCTTGGAGGTAATTAAGCAGAAATGGCTGATGAAATTCCCCCAGGTGGGCAGAGGGAACGGAGACAGGAAGTCCCAAATTAAAAATGATTATTGGAGGGTGATGAGGGAGCGGAGTGGGGCGAGCGAGAGGTGGCGAAAAGCGGAGGTGAGAGAGAGATTTGTCATGGATCTTTGCGCCCATGTAAACGTCGGATACTCGGAGAGCAGAGCAGAGCCACCCTCGACGAGAGCGTAGCTGGCTTTATGATGCTATAACTGCTGGCCGTGACAATATGCATCCAATTAACAGGCATTATGTGATTAGCCAGCCTATCCATTCATCTAATGTGATTGGCCTCATTAGCGAGGACTTCATGAAGCAGATGATCTGAGCCCTCTCCATGAGATATGGCTCTGTGCCTTTCACTGATCTGTAAGGACAAAACCATCCATCTGAAAACTAATTGCTGTTAAAATCACATCTATATTACTATTCAGGGTTCAGTTATGACATTTTTATGACAATACCCAAGGAAAATCTTCCTTGGGTATTGTCATAAAAATGTCATAACTAACTTATTCCCAAATCATCAGATTATCCAGACAGTATATATATATGTTGTTGTTGTTTTTTTTCATTGAAGATGCACTATGTAACTTTTCTTGGAAGTTCCACTACCTTTGTCTCCATGGAGATGTTTTTTGATGTTCCACAGCATGGCACTACATTTATATATCTTGCCGTTATTCAATTACAGGTGTTTTATTCCTCAAAACACAATTTTACTGTGAGTGGATTCACCTCTCCACAGATCTGACCTGTAACTTGGCCTTAGGCTGCTTTTGTCCATGGATGTACGTTTAATACTGTGGAATATTCCAGAACATTTCCATGGAGACAAGCAGGTAATGGACACAGAAAAGTTACATAGTGCATCTCTAAAGTTTGTTTGGAAAATTTGACTTTGACTGAGTTTTAAGTTCTAAGTTTAAGTTTGAAGTTATAATCGTTACTCACTCACAACTTGAATATGTGCTTCATTCACACCAGTTTGCATAACCCTGCACTCTCTAGCTCTTATAGTGTGAAAGTTAAAATCATTTGATTCCACAAGTCTTTCCCTGAAGGCTCTCCCAATGCAAACCAATCAACAACCACTCCACAACAAGTCAGCCTAATTTGCCCTTCTAGCACTATTCCTCAGATTCCTCACATACATTTAGCATTTTTCAAAGCATTATTTGATAAGATAATGTTTTTAAAGGTTGAAAAATATGCAATGCTATTTCAAAGGCAAATTGATGCTAACCATAAAACATGGCTGCATGGCCACACTTTTCTTTTCCATCCATTCTCTCCAGCGCTCTTATCACAGATTGCACCTGACTGATTTATTATACATTAAAGAAGGATGCGGTATAAGATAGATAGTGTACTCAGTGATCCCTAGACACATTAGAGCGAAGGGTATCAAGTCATGCAAAATGCTTTTATCTTAAAAGCCTGTACGTCCGATCTCCAGACACAACAGCGATATGGGATGCTTCAAAGGCGTGGGTAATGTTGAGTAACAACATGTACGACTCAGTCACAGCACAAAAGAGGCTACGGTCGGCTGGGCTGCAGAATAATGGTGATTATGGAAGGCTTTATTGAATATATGAGCTTAACACTATCATTATCCCTCCATTTTAAGCTAATGCCAGCGAGGGGAGGGAGTAATTATGGGTTTGAAGTGGATCCTTTAGATTTCACTGCATTTGTGAACCACTATGTTTAACACCTCGTTCTGCCATGAGGGCAAGCAACAGAATGGTTTAAAAAGATATAAAACTGTGTTAAGTGTTGCATCATAAGTGAATTATTCATTTCAGAGTTACACAAAGTTTACAGTCACTTGTTTTATTATTATTTAATTATGTATTTATTTATTTTTTTCTTTTGACCTTTCTGTAGTTATTTAAGTTGCGGACTCAACAAAGTTCTGGCAACTTGGTAACTTTTGGTAACTATTGTTTGCCTGGAATATATAACATATGTTTTTGCATTACAATATTATTAATGAGTGTCTGGGTGCATTGTTGATTGTTGTGGTGGAGTTGCATTGCAAAGAACAAAATGTACTCTCAAAAGATGTTATTTGAATTATGTAAGAGCTGCTAGACATTTACTAAATAGAAATGCCAGAAGAAAATAGTTTAACAGGAGTCAACATTGTTTCAGATTTTGAAATGTCCAACCCTGTAGCATCCATTCAAGTTCAAATTCACTACACCACTATGACCTCCAATGGGACAGAGCGCTCCCCCTGCTCAGATGCATATATTCATTGGCTCCTGTAGTGCTTTCGTAAACGGGCTGATGTGCCACTGCGCTCTGGGTCCGGACCTGTACTGTTCAATACGGCTAACTAATGCACAGACACACCTGAGAGACAGCGCTGAGGGGAAATACTACTAAACATCCCTGGGCAAGGTGAAAGCTGTAAACACAGCCACCAGCAGGGCTTCTGGACAAGTCAGGCAAAAAGGTGCACTTAAACTGTGTCACCAGAGGGGGCGGTGGTCAGCTCCTGTAGACACATACATACTTATCTTTCTCTAAAATATCATTACCTGTAATTAAAAGATAATATTTAATTAGCCTTAACAACGAATGAAGACTTAACTCATAATGAACAAACAGTTTATTAAGAAGGATTCAGGCTTAACTACTTCATTAAGCGGTTGGGAGTTTGGTGAGGGTATTAATTATCATAAAATGTTTACCTACAATACTGTGTCCCTTGTAGATCAAGTTTATACTGCTGAACATAGTCTTGATTATAGGTGACATTTTGAGGACTTCATCATTCAAAAGATATAATATATGGTTATGCAATGTTAAATGAAACCCTAGATAGTTTACAGGCATCAGTGCCATGAGAACAGTTTCCAGTTTCAACAATTTGTTAAATGTTGCTCACAACTCTACATCCCTTTCACTCTAGCACATGTACCACCCAATAAAATAGGGCAACAAATCTTATACCTTAAATACAAACACGTAGTTTCCAAAAAGTTTACTAATGTGATAGTAACTTCAAAACAATATTACCAAAGTATAAGTAAGGTGAAGTCTAAGAGAACTCTGCGTACAACTTAGTTACTCAAGTAAATGTAACACAATAAATCTGTGCTACCCATCTCCGCCAGTCTCTAAATCTCTTTATGTAACCGGACGCCTCTGTCTCTTCTCTCTTTTTCCAAAGCCGCTGGGTGTGTCGAGGAGCCTGGCAGAATCCGAAGCCTTTTCACTGATAAATATTCATCCGCCCCTCCCGATCCACACCCCCTGCAGCCTACTGTGTCTGCTCGAATGCTAATCAATTTCGGCTGATATTCTTTCCACTGGCCTACATAAAGCTTTGCAGAAATGGCTTCCTTCCTCTCTCCCTTTTATTACTATACACTTGGAGCCCTCTCACAACAGATTATTGGGACTTTTGGAAATAATATGCCTCATGACTTTGAGCGGCCCTGCGGTTGTGTGGAATGAGTGGGTTTGATGTGATTTGAAAGTGCATGCTCCACATCAGGACAAAATGGGGAACTTCAGAGTTATTGACTGTTTGACTTTTAGATTAGATAACTGCTGCTTAAACTCTTACCAAAGTTACCGAAATAACTGTGTTTGTTAAATTGTTAAATTATAAGTAAAACTTTATCAGACATGATCTCATCCATCAAACCACAAAGTTAATATAAGTTTTGGGGTAAAGGGCATATCAGCTCACCAGATGCGGGTTGCTTAGGAACAGTAAAAATGGAAAATAATTAAGTTTTAATTGTCTACTTCTGCAGTTTAGTGAACTTAGAAGTGCACTATGTAACTTTTCTGGTGGAGGATATAGCACCTACTCATCTCCATGGGGATGTTACTGCTTAGCCTGGAATGTACCATAGTATGGCATTAAGCTTATCCAGCTAACATTTATTTATGTGAGGGTGTTTTTACGGCTCAAAAATTAATACGGTGAGCGTGGTCTCCTGTCCACAGATCTGACCTTTAACTTGGCCTGGTGGTATCACTTGCTTGTCTTCATGGAGATAAATGCGTTTAATGTCATACTGTGTAACATTCCAGGCAAAGCAATAAAATCTCCATGGAGATGAGCAGGTGGCTTTAAATATCAGTCTATTGCATTTTGGGGTGTCCAATTTCTTTTTGGCTTATTAACATTATTTTGCATATCTTACTTTGGCCATATGCTGAATTGGAGAAAGCTCAAATTGGACTAACTTGTGTCTCCTGGTAACTGGTTTGTTGCTGATATTCTAAAGGCATTTTCTATCACTTGGAGAGATTCATTACGTGAGCCAGTAGTCCTTGAGATAAAGCAAAACCAAACATATTGATCTTTTCATCAAGCAGCTAAAAAAGAAAGATGATGAAAGATGTTAGAAGAGAAAGAAAAAAACTACAAAAACAAGCACGGAAAGATGAATCAATTGTTCCTTCCCTGATGAAAAACTTTTGGATCTATAGATGGCGCCTGCATATGTATTTCTGCTGATTTTGTACATCTAAGTTGTTTGGTTGTTGCAATTCGGCACTAATCCCCACCTCAGTATCTTTTTTGCAGTTCGCTTTTGCTTCGCAGTAGTTCTCGATTCGGGCTTATCCAGTGAACTGCTATGAACCTGCAGGCACATACAGGTGAAGCAAGACATAATCCTCTATACCTCTCCCTCGCAAACCTCGTCTTTCTCACGCCGGTGGCATACAAGTGTAATCACTCCTGGACAGAGGCAGCGGGGAGCTAGGCCAGAGAGAGCAGCAGGGGCTTAGGGGTAATGGAGGAAAGGAGAGAAGGAGAGGAGGAGAGAGCTGGTGTAGGAAAAGGTAGGAGGATGATAGCAGTATACTCCTGTGCCAACTTGGCCAGCTTGGTTCTCAGAGGAGGAAGTGAGCGGAGTCTGAGGACATCACAGCGCCCCGTTTTGACGCCAGAGTTTGGAAGAGCCGTCTGGACATACAAGATCCTGGATTGAGGAAAGAAAGGTGAGGCCAGGCCACAACGTAAGCAATATCCAAGTACTTAGAACAACAGGAGCAAATGGTGCAGGTCAAATTATACTCAAATTTCAAATGTGATTTTCAAAACCAATTTAAAAAGGAGCAGGTGTGTGTGTAAAAGTTTGTTACCAGATTATTAAGGCTTTATATGGACTTATATACTTTTGTTTAGTTTGTTTTTTGTTTGTATTGTATTTTGAAAAAGAGAGCTCTCATTGGGTTCCCCTGTTTTATTTATACAGGGGAAGATAAGTAAATACAAATAAAACCAACATAAATACTCAATACTTGATAATGATTTTAAAACCACAATGGTAAAAAAGGAATAAAAAAAAAAAAAAAAAAAAAAAAAAAAGCACTTTACAATGCATCATAACCAGCGTTTCTTTAATCTTACAATATGATCTTACACTAGCTCTGATATACTACATTATTACTAGTACTAGACATATCAGACTATTTTACCATAAAGGAAAGACAAACCTTGACCTAAAAATGTTTTTTTTTTTTTGTTTTTTTTTTTAATATTGATACTTGTTTAAATGAGTATTTCTGTAGTTTTAGTGTCAATTAGTATCAACAACCCTACAGCAACCTTATTTTTCTTTTTTTTTAACTTTTATTTATTTTTATTTTTTAAAAGCAATTTGGATCATACCTTTTATGATGACTACGAAATTCAGTATAAATTAAATTTGCTCTAATGTTCTAAAAAAACGTTTTTATTGTATTCTTTTCTTAAACTTTCTAATATGGAAACCATAACTCCAACAGTCTATGCTACGGCCCATTATTGGAAAGTGGATGCAATAATAAGTCCAACCCTCCCTCGGGCACAGATGTTTTTTATCATAATATAAATCAGGAGCAGGGAATAAACTAAATACAACAGAACAATGGAAATGAAGAGTTACTGTAGAAGCATGCATAATTTGCCAAAAACCCTGCTCCAACCATGACAGCGTTCAGACAAGACGACATCCACTCAATTTGCACACAAGGTTTAAATAATTGTAATTTATTCAGGTATAACTGCATGGAACGTATAACCCTTGGCATATGTTAATAAGATCAGGAAAACTGGCATTAATCCCCAAAGGGAATTAGCTATATCAGGTTTTAAAATGGGAAAAGTGTCTTCACAATGGACTCATAGGGTCAACAAGGTACGGCAAATGAAGAATTGATATACGAACAGAAAAGAAATAGATCATTTACAAAAGTCTTGGGATTTGGAATTGTCATAATGAGTTACATGAACTTGTGCCAGCTGGGTTCTACACGGGGGTTTAATGACAACCAGATACACTTAATTGGGCAAATGTGGTGAAACTGTTTTTTTTTAAAGAAATTACCACCACTTTGCCAAACCTAACAGTTCACCAGCGTGCTTTAACTGCTTGTGTTTCATTGGACACTTTGGGGATTTTGGAATAAATGTACTATGAAATCACTATTAGCAATATTGTAGAAAAAAACCAAGTGCACGCTTACACTGAGGTCTAATGTAGCAGTGTATTTTCCAGATGCCCAAAATGTCTTCATACTTCCATTTGGTTGAAGTTGGTCTCAAAAAAGTTGCATTCTTAAAAACTATGTAGGCCTTTATTTATTTGCATTTGCCTTTGCTATACTGCAGATAGTTGCAGTGTTTAAGAAATGGCAGCTAATGGAACTAGAAAGACAACTCCTGAGTAAGAACATTTTGGGATAAAGATAATTAAAGGGCTCATATTGTGTTTTTTTATGATCTATGTTATAATGTTGTTTTCTCATCAAAAACATATCCAGTTGTGTTTTGTTTCATTCACTCATGTTTAAGTCACAAACCCTGCATTGTTATCCTGTGTCCTTTTCTTAAACTGAAAACACTGTTCCACCTTGTGATGTCACGTGGTAATACAGGAAGTGCTCCACCATGTTTTTTAAACTCCATACACCTTCACTAGAATCATTTGGATGATTTCAGCCCTGGAATTGCCAATCTCTACTGAACTAAAGGCAAAAGGAGCTGTTAACTTGAAAACTACCACTACATGACATCACAAGGTGGAACAGAGCATTTTGAGGTTTGGAGATGTAAACTGACTAATAATAAAGGGTTACTCAAACATGTGCGAATGAAACAAAACACAACTCCGGGTACGTTTTTGATGAAGTAACAATATATAGTATAACATGACTTAAAGCTCACAAGAATCAATTTTGTGTAATATAGAACTTGTGGTAGAGGATCTGCCATCTGCTTGCCTCACTGATATGTTATTCCTTTACCTGAAATGCACCACAGTATAATATTAAACTTATGTATCTTGCACTTATTCAATGACAGGTGTCTTTACTGCCAAGAAAGACCTACAAAAATGTTCTGATCTGTAATAACCCGGCATCAGCTGCTTGTCTTCATGGATATGGATAAGCTTGATGCCATACTTTGGAACATAACATCTCCACTGAGACCAGCAGATAGCGAACTCTCCACCAGAAAAGTTCCACTGTGCGCCTTTAAAGTAAATATGTCAGGGCATCTGTGGATTTGACGCTCAGCTGTATTCCACAGTTAGGTCAGTAGTGTATTTTAAACTGTATTTATTCTCCTGTGCCTACACTTTGTATGCAGGAAGAGCCCAGTGGATCTGAAGCATATTTGTATGTTCTGACCTTGTGAAGAACATTGTGATTCTCCATTTCCATTCATTAGCCTTATTCCATACTTCATATACAAATGCATGTAATATTCATCAGGCATTACCATACCTGATCATTAGGCTTAATTATTCAACGAGGAATGGCCCCTTGACTTTCTGTGCGTCTCACTGCGCGGCGCTGCCTTTGGGCCCTTTGTAGGTCATTACGTGCCCACTCCACATCACTTATTCATGTAAATCAGATCACAATGCATACTGTTTGATATTAGGACCAGAACACAGTGGCAGCAAGAACAAAGAGAGGGGAGCAGTTTCAATTATGTATTTACCTCAGAGGCTGGCTCTTAGTACTATCCTGTTTCCTACTGCTTTGACTAATAGGGTTCATCGCACTATTTCCACAAATGACAAAAACAACTATTGTCTTTTATTTCAGCATGGCATTAGAAAAACATGAGCAATGCCTGATTTACTGGTGACATGTGCAATGGATTTTAGAGTAGCTGTTGTGTTTGGAAGACAAAATACTGTAGTGTTCTGGTGTAAGGAAGCGCGCCAAATTTCTTCTGGTTGTTTATTTTCTGAGCACACGGACTACTGTAGGCCGTAACCCACGCCAAACCAGAGCAAAACAATAGCAGTCTCAATTCACTAGAGCCGGTCTCCCAAAACAGACCAGTAAATGATGAATAGAACCTTCACATCAGTTTGTCGGCATAGCAACCAAGTATCACATACAAAAGCAGTTAGATTAACAACACATCAACAGATACAAGAACAACAAAAGGTGTCAACTCTAAACACAAAATATCAGATCGTTACGATATGATTGATTTGAAAATAACTCTTCTTTAATAATGTCTCTTTCATTTTCTTGTCAAAACCTCCAGGTGTGAACAAGCAGATGTTTCAGATTAGTTTACTCACATCACATGTAACTGCCACCTCGAAATTTAAATAATTAAATAACTTCAAAAACCAGATAATGATGAGATTTTGGTGCGCGTGTAAACACAGCCATTGTTACTTTCTATTCAGCAAGGTCAAACCAGATATAGAAACCAGGAGTTTGCATACACTATATAAAAAGACACATACACACTCACTGACATGAAATCAGACTAAACTTTTCCTTTTAGGTCAATTAGGATTACCACAATGATTTCTATTTGCTAAATGCCAGAATAATGAGAGAAGGAGTTTTTAAAGTCAGACGTTTACATACATTTCATTAGTAATTGGTACCATTCCCCTAAAACTGTATGACTTGGGTCAAACGTTTGGATATCCTCCCACAAGCTTCTCACAATAGTTGGCAGGAATTTTGGCCCATTCCTCCTGACAGAACTGATGTAACTGAGCCAAGTTTGTAGGTCGCCTTGCTTACACAGGCCTTTTCAGGTCTGCTCATAAATTTTTCTATGGTATTGAGATGAGGGCTGATGGCCACTCCAAAACATTGGCTTTGTTATCCTTAAGCCACTTTGTAACCAGTTTGGCAGTATGCTTCGGGTCATTGTCCATTTGGAAGACCTATTTGTGCCCAAGCTTGAATTTTGTGGCTGATATCTTGAGATGTCATTTTCACAGTTGGGATGGTGTTCTCAGGCTTGCAAGCTTCCCCCCTTTTCCTCCAAACAATGCCCATTTTGGCAAAACAGTTAAATTTTAGTTTCGGCAGACCACAGAACATTTCTCCAAAAAAATCAGGTCTTTGTCCCTGTGAGCATTTGCAAACTGTAATCTGGCTTTTTTATGTTTCTTTTGGAGTAATGGCTTCTTTCTGGCAGAGTGGCCTTTCAGCCCATGTTGGTACGGTACTTGTTTCATTGTGGATAATGACACACTCTTACCAGCTTCAGCAGCATCTTCACAGGGTCTTTTCCTTTTGTTCTTGGGTTGATATGCACATTTCAGACCTTCAGGCATCTGGAAATTGCACCCAAGGATAAACCAGACTTCTGCAAGTCCACAATTCTCTTCCTGATATCGTGGCTGATTTCTTTTAACTTTCCTATGATGTTACACAAATAAGCTGTGTTTTTCAGGTGTGCCTTCAAATACATCCACAGGTGTGTCTCTATTTAACTCAAATGTTGTCAGAAGCTTCATCAGAAGCTTCCAAAGACATGACAACATCATCTGGGTTTTACCAAATTGTTTAAGGCATAGTAAAGCTTCATCAGAAGCTTCCAAAGACATGACAACATCATCTGGGTTTTACCAAATTGTTTAAAGGCATAGTAATCTTACTGTATGTAAACTTCTGATTTTGAAGAAAGTAATGAAAAATTGTCTCTCTCTTAGAAATAATTTTGGTAATCCTAATTGACCTAAAACAGGAAAAATTTAGTCTGATTTCATGTCAAACAGTGTCTTTTTATATAGTGTATGTAAACTTCTGTTTTAACTGTAAATCATTTCTAAACCAAACCAGATTTAAACCAGGCCTAGCCCATATCCATCATCCCACTATGACATGCAGGTCCTCTGACTGGTCAATGGTATCAGAAAGGTAGTGGTCATTTGCATACGCTCTTCTGGATGGGTGTCCAAAATGTCTGCGCTGAGGTGATTTGATGCAGGAGTTGGCACGGAGCAGACAAAAGGTGATTAATCAGGCGAGTTAATAAGGGAGATGCATTTGATCAAAACAAGGCGTGTCTCTCCTTGCTCAGACTTTGGACCCGGCTTTGACTTTGATATATTTGCATGATAAAATGTGTTGGCGGTAGTGATGTGACGTTTATGAACGAGCCGGCTCTTTTGAACGGTTCCTTAACGCAAATGATTGGAACCGGGTCTCATTTTTTTTAAAGAACTGAATCTTTTTCTTTCTAATTTGTATGCATTTTTATATTGATTAAATCTGAACCAACACAAGAATCAACACCGAAGCAGAGCAGGCGACACAAGTGAGAGATTTGAGAAGAAGAAACATATTTGGAATCATAATAACTAATAATAATAATTAAAGGTCCTATATTACACAAAACTGACTCTTGTGAAGTTTAAGCCATGTTATAATGCTGTTACCTCCTCAAAAACATACCTGGAGTTGTGTTTTGTTTCATTCACACATGTTTGAGAAACACTTTATTATTGTCTGTCTACAAAAACATACCTGGAGTTGTGTTTTGTTTCATTCACACATGTTTGAGAAACACTTTATTATTAGTCTGTCTACATCTCCAAAGCTAAAAATACACTGTCCCACCTTGTGATGTCATGAAGCAGTATTTTTCAAGTTAACAGATACCTTTTACCTTTTGTTCAGTTAGTGATTGGCAATTCCAGGACTGAAATTATCCAAATTATTCTAGTGAAGATGTATGGAGTTTAGAAACAACGTGGAGCACTTTCTGTATCACCACATTACATCACAAGGTGGAACAGAGCCTAAATACGCAGGGTTTGTGTGTTAAAGATGGGTGAATGAAACAAAGCACAACTCAACAGGCCCTTTAATTATTATTATTGTATGGTAACATTTTATCTTGATTTTCATCATTTCAAAGGGTAAACACTCTCCCACTCTCAGTTTGAAACATTTTAAACACATCTGAGCTTTGGTCATTTCTGTGATTAATTTGGAGTTACATGAGTTCTCACACTGGCATCTGTCATATAAATATAAATAGATAAAGAAAGAGCCAATCTTTTGAACGGCTTTTTGAAGTGAACAGATCCAAAATATTCGGATCCCCTAAAAGAGCCAAAAGTCCCATCACTAGTCGGAGAACTGTGCGCCTGTTTACCCTTAACTTATTTTCATCCTTGCAGGCCCACACAGGAAGTTTACTTTTGCGTAATGTGCAGTGACAACTTTGCTGGAGCAGAGAATACAGTTAAGTCTGGGAGACGGTTTTGCCTATAAAAAGACACACAGCACTGTTTGGGAGGCCAGTTTTTAGGTGAAGTGTCTGACAAGACTTGTAGCTTCAAAGTCCTTCTCATACCTGCTCTAAATTCAAATATAAACAGCGCAAAACAACTTCTTTCTACAAAAGAAGGATTGATGAAAGTGAACTATTTGAGTGTGTAAATAGTGGTCAACAGTGAAAATTGAAGTGGAATGAAATGAAAATAATTGGTTGTCACTATTTTCCCACTACACCAGCAATTTAGAAATAAAAACACAAAAAAATGAAGCCTGAAGACAAAATGATAGGTACACCTATATTAAAGCATGTTTCCTAATGGGGTCTGCAATGTGGAAGGAAGATGCCTTGTTCAGTGCATCCAGTCGCCGCTTGGGCTTGTTGGGACAGTTGCAAACAATTATTACAAAAATAATAGGTGATATTTCAGTATTAAGATGTACCATGTATTTTTTTTTTTTTTTTTTTATATTTGGGATTTATAGTCTAGTAAGATAACCTGCATATCCTCTCCCCATTTTCACCAGGCAGATCCTAAAGTTTAATTCTCCACAGAAAACATGACTTTTGACCTGTCAGGCTACAAGAAAGAAACAAGAAGACGGCGTTGAGGCCACCACGACACAGGCTCATATCCATCCAATACAAAACAACATGAGCACTTCAGGCCTCACTGTGGGACTATGAGAGGAATCCAAAGGGCAGAGTGTCAGAGATGTACTGTAAAAGGTTGACGTTGTAAATAAATAAGTTCATGAATAAAAAATATGCTACGGGCCAGGCACAGAGCGCGGTGACGGAGGCGCTGGAACACACATACAGCTCCTCTGGTGTTAGTTAGTGATGGGCCCAGTGTCACCATTATACAAGAGCAGCACTGGAATAAACAGCCCAAAGGTCAGAGCACGTCACCCGACTCGCAGTAAATGAGAGAGATGCAGAAAGTATGGTATAGCTCATATGATCAAAACTGACTGATCAAAGCACGGGACTCAACAGCAAAACAATGTGTTTTAATTTAAATTTCAACATGGTCACCTCAGAGTGAAACAAGTTGAGCTATTTTCACTTCAAAAGATGTCCCTTTGCACAAAAACATCATTCCAAGTGTGTTTGATAAACAAACAAATGATGAGTTACACTGTTAGAGAATGATTCATGGCTCAACTGAAAGATCTCTGAGATTGCAAACAGATTTTGAGTTATTTTTTTTCATTTCTCATTGGCATAAGCCTCACAGCTCATCTATGTAATGCATTGTAATATCCAGAGGTGCAACTTTCCATGGTTTCTCTTTTCAAGTCACTGAGCTTGTTGGAGAAGCAGGGAGAAGTTGGGATTATATTGAGATGAAGCACAGAGCTGTGACAGTGGACATGTTGTCTGCTGGGTGACTGTCTTGTTGACTGTGGGTGTCAGCTCAAACTTCAGCTTTTTTTCTAAGCGCCGCATGGTGCAGAGTCTGAATGACACATGAGAATGTTGGAATAAACCCAACACACAATACACAAGTAACACATTTAACACAGACCTCATCAACAGTAAGGCCACAGGTGTCCGATGCGCTTTTATTCAGCACATCTTAATTAGAACAGTTCTCAGTGGCCATAGCTTAGAGAAAAGCCAGGCAGAAATATGCATTTGATGCTAATTTGTGGTTGGATGACAGAAAGTATAGCTGATTTTGTGGCATTTTCACACTGTGTGGGTAGAAGTGAACTGACAGCCAGCTCATTTCAATACAGTGAAGGCACGCAATGCAAAAGTCCATCAGCACGACTCCGAGAGGAAGACAGGGAGCTTGTTTTTGGCACACAGGAAAGACTTTATCTGAAAATAGTGAAAAGACACGTTATGTGGACTTTATGACGCAACCACCCTGAAACAAAAACAAACCAGAGCCTATGTGGGGCTATAATACCAGGAGCCATTTTAGCACATTTTATTTGGTAACCTACAGACAGAATTATCATGACCAGCAATAGAGAGTAAAACAATGATTTCTTTTGCATGTTCTGTAAAAGTGGCATTTGTAGCATGTATCCTGATTTTAAGAGGAAACTGCATTGCTGCGACAGCAACCAAACTAGATTAAAAAAGCATATGAACAGTATATAAAAACAATAAATGACAAATGATCTCTATAGTTCACAAAAATTGTATTTATTATCTATGTGTTTAAGCTTTATATTTTACTGCGACTGACCTGCCTTGTTAACATCACCATGGAAACTTAAGACAACACGATTTTCAACTTGGCTAAATTATACTGCACATAAATAAAACACATGCTATCTAAAATGTTCCTGGCAGTTTTGTGGTTTTATGCATGAAAATATTCTTTCAGTACTTCTATTTAAGAGCAGTAGTGACGGCAATGACCCTGCGTCCTGATCTTTAGACTGTGACTCACTGGACCTTCAGCGCTCATCACAATTCAGACAGTGGGCCGCACGAGCATGAAAAATACATGTGTCTGTTGTTCATGTTGCACAAATCCTGGAAAAAATCAGATAGACACAACCCACAGTCAAACAAATCAGAGCAGTGATGCAGACACTGGCTTCGAGAGGATGTTCTCGCCTACAACATATACGTTTAGACTCGTGTGTAAGATTCTGTCCTTTCTCAAACCAACAACCAGCCCTCTAGCGCCTCTATTGCATTACTGCTTTTTGTTTGTTTTTTTATAAGAAAGAAAGTAAACTATTGGGACTGACTGCATGTGATTTATGATTTTTAAAAGTATAAATGATAGCTCAGTCTTGCGCTGTTTGAAAAGTCTACAGTTAGGCTCGTGTGCGAAGTAAAATCAATGCAGATAGAGCTTTGACGAATGCACTTTTTTGCAGGAGAACAGACACACTCAACATGACAAAAGGAATCTGATTTTGTCAATACAAGATTTGCTCTAAGCAGGATCAGACAGACACATGCTGGAGTATGTGGAACCACTGGCAGAATCAGGCTGTGAATTGGGCTATTCTTTAGATGAAATAAACATGTTTGTTTGTTCTTCTGGTTTTGCAAGCTTATATGAGAAATGCCCCACTTCTTTGGGATTTGTTTCTTTAATACACACAAAAAAACCAAAAAACAATGCACAATGCAACATTTCAGGTGGAGTAGGCTTATTTAGTTCGCTTATTTAGCTTGCTTCGCAATTACATGTTACATGTTATTACACAAAAAAATACTTTCTCCACAAATCTAACCTGAAACATGGCCTGACGGTATCACCTGCTTGTCTCCATGGAGATAGATAAGTTTAATGTCACACTGAGGAACAGGCCATTCAAAGAAATAACATCTCCACAGAGACTTACATAGTGCATTTTTAGCATAAAATATTTAAATGGAAAAAGGTGACATAAAAAAACATAAATAGGCTCAACATTTATTTATTTTTTGGTGTTTTCAATGAAGTTGCAATGCACTATATAACGCTAATGACCTCAGTAAATAACAGCTTGTTAAATACAAAATTAGCTTGGTTTATTATTATTTGTGCGTTAACTTGCTTATAATCCTGTGAGAATATGAGATTTTTTTTTTTTTTTTGATGAAATGTTTTCCTTTGCTTTCAGCCTCTTCTTTTGATTACACGACTGTTGACGGACAGTTGAGGCGGAAGTCCCATCGCGGCTGCTTTGAGTCAATGACAAACCTCAAACTTAATCAAAACACATGGCACACAGCCTGTCCACACCTCTTCAACACTGATACATCTCCACAAAGCTGCGGCGCTCAAGGCCACCGCTCGTTTCGATCCAAGGAGGACTTTTATTGAAAGGAGACTGAAAGTACAATGACAAGCTTTGCTATAGAGACTGTGAAACGGCTGCAGTTCTAACAGAACTCTGCACCCATCAAGCACAACAGTATAATCACCTGCCTGGAGTCTTCTCTTTGGCTAATGTCTAATATACAGATTTTTAAAAATGTTTTCCTTGCCATTTCAATGTGCCCTTCGCGTTTTCAAAAGTTGTCAGTAGCTCAGTTGGTAGAGTGTTTGTCCACTGATCTAAAGGTTGGCGGTTTGAATCCGGATCTCGGCATAAGCATCAGTGGTTGAGCGGTCAGATCTGCTGACACACAGGTTGGTGATGCGATTCCGGCTCCCACAAATGAATACAGTTGTTGTGTCCTTGGGCAAGTGACCATTTACCACTTTGAACTAATTGTGCTGAACAAATAAACTCGTCCTGCCTATATGTTATAAAGACTTTCTTAGCAATATACTGAATTTCTGTAGTTCACAAATTAAAGACTACTATACAAAAATACACCAATTTCAAAAAAATAATCGCAAATGACCATACTGTCCCTCAACTTTGTAACCAGATATAAAAATGATCTGCTATCCACTTAACAGGCACCAGAATCTGTGTTATTCACTTCACCTGTCAGTGGTAATGATATTCAAAATTTGAGTCAAATGCACTTTGGATTACCTCCCTTTAAAACGATAAAATCCTTATAATCCCTGACACGAGCATAACATTGACACACTAAACAACTACGCGCAGTGTTTACAACCTGCTGCTCTTTCCTCGGCGTAGAAACCCTTGCATCAGACTGGTCTTCAAACACACACATTTTGCTCTAAACTGCACAGCCAAGGTCCCAGGTTGCCACCGGAAAATAAAGAATTGTACCAACCTTGTGACAGAATAGAATAAAGAAATCTTATAGCGTTAGCTTTGAGATGTCTGTCAAATACATAAATACACTTAGATGGATTTTTAGTACCAATGTAAGAAAACACAACTATGAACCCAGACCGTTCTCAAGATCAATTATGGTATAGGTATAACTGTTAAGATAAGTAGCCAAGAGCCAAGTGTGCTTTTTCTCTACACATTTCTTCATTTGGTTAAACTGGGGAGTTAAAAAACACACTCGGATGGTTACGCCTAATGCCGATCCATCAAATAAAGAACCGATCCCATTCATATCCAGATGTTTGAAATTAGAAGAGCAGATGTGCAGTTCAGTGGTCAGTAAAAAGAGCCAGCTCATAAACTGCACGGTGCTGTTTAGAGCAAATAAAACCCTGAAGCCAGTCTCCATGGATATTGCATTGCTTTGCCTGGCGTGTTCCGCAGTATGGAATTAATACATCTTGCATTCACTACAGGTGTTTCTATTGTTCAAAATACATTGGAGAAATTGTGAGCGGGGTCTCTTTTCCATAGACCTGTCTCCAAGGAGATTGATAGGTTTAATATCCCACTGTGGAACATTCAACCCAAAGCATTACCATGCCCATGAAGACAAGTGCATATGGGTTCAATCCGGAAGAAGGTCAAAGATGGCTACAGTTTCCTCATTTGAACTATCGAGCTGCGTTCCATCAATAATGACAGATTATTACTATAAGAAATGTGGTTAAAGTGGTTTTAAAGACAGCGCCATTTTGTTAGGGATTTGCCAATATTCTTGAAAGCCTATAGTCTAACTGAAACCACTTAAGACTTCTATGAGGCTATTGCTCCTTTCATTATCCAATAAAAATTCATTAGCAAACAGAGTGATACACTTTCTTTTGACCTCATATATATCGGTTTGTTCACTTTTCTCTCTAAAATTAAATCCCTTGAACACATTTATATTAAGAAAATTAATTTAGAAAGAATAATGAGACACAAGAATACACTAAGAGGACTGATACAGCTCAGTTAGCAAACAAAAGCAAGATGAGCTACATATGCAGTTAGCGTTTTCACCTCTAGGGGGCAATTTAGAAGCGTAGGAACACTGCACACTATGTTACAGGCAGATGTGCATGAGTCAGTTTCTTAATCAATCAGTTTAAAATATCCTCTATGATTTGAATATAGGCTTGTCATTTAATCAATATGTGACTCCGTTTTTATGGGGAGCGAAATATATTTACACGCGTTCAAGGATTAGAGGCGTTCGGCCTAAAACACGCCAAGTTAAAATGAAATCGCAAACGCTTTGATGAAAAACACACAGGAATGGGAAATAAGTGTTTGAAAAGTGTTTTTAATATGACATTGCTGGCACCGACAGCTGCAGCAACAAAGGAGCCTGAGCGATGAAAAGGAACATATTTGATCACTACGGTAACCTCAGCAGAGACTTGGAGCTTGGGGTTTTTCTAGCACACTTTCTAAAGATGAAGAGAATAATGTATAGACTGTACCTTGAAAATAAACCCTCAGCGTAAGACCCATGGGTTAGCAAAGATAGTAATCACAGTATGTTTTTCTTCCAAACTAGCGTCTTGGGTCGAGTGCTGATAACAGGGAAAAAGATTTTAAGACTTTATTCAATATGCCATAAAAAATTGAAAAATAGAAGAAAATACAATACTTTTTTGCGGTATACAACTATAATCTGTGAAACATACATATTATTATTCTACATTTGGATATTTTTAAATTACGATATTGATCTAAAACGACTTGAGAAAAAAACTGGTCTGTTGACTTCTGTGGAGCTGATTCGCGCCTGCCCCTTTACAGTAAATCAGTAGTAAACGTCACCACAACAACATCTGTGAAAAATCTTGACCCATTCATAAATGCCACTAGAGTAATCTGTCAGGAGCAGTGGGCCACCATAGAGCCTCGACATCTTGAACTATAAGGTTATGGTGAGGAGTACCTAGATGAAGGATAAGCCTGTTGTCCACATTTTAGGTTGAAGGGTGAAACTGGAGCAGACACACTGAGTCAAGTTTTGTATATACAAGTGTAGTGAGTTTTGCCTTGTTACTGGCTAATTGCATTTGCACTGACGAGCCTGTAAACTTTGTATATACTATCTGTACCATAGATGCAAGGATTCAGTCCAATTATAACAGTGCGATTTTGTTTATTTTTTATATTTGTTCCTATTGAGCACTTGGAACAGCGTACAACAACCTCAGGTAATTAGCCACTTCATTCGCTCTCATCACAGTGCACTTGGTGGGTTATGGAGGGTGCCAATGGAGCCACTCCAATTGTGATGAATGATTTGTCAACAACAAAATGAAACCGCATTGGAGTGCGATAAACGAAAGGGTGAGGAGTGTGCGCCATAAGCCCTATTGTTGCCTGTCTCCATATGTGTGGTGTGTGCTACAAAGGAGTTGAAAAGCTGATAAAGACTATCATCAAGAACCACACTTTGATTTAAAGCAACAGTTCGAAACTTGACGAAACAAGTACTCATAATTCATTCATTTAACTCACTACCACTAGGTTAAAGTGCACTTTAGCGTCCCCAGAGAATTGTGTTCTCTGCATTTGACCCATGCATCAGTGTCGCTGGGGCAACCTGTCAGAAGCAGTGCTGCATCTGGGGACCTATCTCCTGATCTTGAGCTGTGTCCTGGGTGACAGTAGCTCAGTTGTTAGAGTGTTTGTCCACTGATTTGAAGGTTGGTGGTTAAAATCCCACTCTCGACATAAACATCATTCCAGTCTTCCAGAAGATGTGAGACATGCCGCTACTGACAATGTTTAAATCCAGGCTCAAAACACTTCTGTTTAGCTGTGCATGTGACTGAAAGGTTTTTATTCTGCACGTTTCTCTTTTAATGTTAATTTTATGATGATTATTTATGTTTTGATTTGTTTGTATTGTGATTTTAATTTCTTTCTTATTCTGTAAAGCACTTTGAATTACTTTGTGTACGAATGGTGCTATACAAATAAACTTGCCTTGCCATTGGTTGAGCGGTCAGATCCACTGACCCAAAGGTTGGTGGTTCAATTTCACTTACTACAGATGAATCCTTAGCCAATATATTATTATATATTATTATTATATTGTTATATATAAAAATGTGATCATTTGACCTTGGAGGATTTTACCTACTGTGCATGTTTTGGCCCAATTTTCCAATGAAATATCTAAATATCTAAACAATGATTGTAAGTATAAAATGAGTGCCCCTGGTTGAATGTTGTGTCAAATGTCAAATGCACATGCAAACACATTCTTTTAACCTTAAAATAACTCAATAAATGCTAAACTTAAAATGTATTCGCAAAAAGAGAAAGGGCATCACACTATGCAAATCTGCTGAATGCACAATACAGGTCAAGTAAATGGCTTGTAAAAATATTCCAGTAGTTCATGGACTATCTATCACAATTCAGCCCAGATGATACACAATTGAAATTCACTGTTGCTCCTGGCTAGCTCGCCAACAGTCACATCTACTCAAGATTACAGTGGCATCTGCATTTAAACTGCACCCCCAGTAGATAATAGACTTAAGATCCAATTGTATCACTCTTTAAATGGCTCATAGATCAGTTATAACTTCATCAGCACGTTCGCATATCGCACTGATCCATGGCGATGGCCTGTAAGGAGATTCAGATTGTTTTTGAAGGCTCTTATCGGCCGTATGCTAACATTCTTCCGCATACATTTCTTGTGGGTAGATTGGTGGAGCTATGAATACATCTGAATATGTTTGTGGGTCTGAACACGGAGAGTGGATCTGCTAAGAGCGCACCTCGCCTTATCTAGTGCCGCAGCGTACGACTTAAATCCGTGCGACGTAAACCTGAGAGCGTGAGGTGCAATGTGTGAAATCTCACCAATGCATTGCAGCTATGTGCCGTGTTTGTGAACATTTACGACAACCACAAGCAATGTATAACTCTAAGACGAGTTATACAGGTTAAAGGGTGGATTTCATTTGAGATGCGGTATTTTAAACGAACCGAAAACTCAGAAATGTAGCTGTTGGTTTTGTTGGTAGCAAGGTTTGGTTTTATTTTATCGGCACACTCATTTGAAAAACAGCAGACAGAAATCTCGCACAAGGAATAGAGCTATACACTGAGTAAAAGTTGACCTGAAATACATGCAAATTGCTTGACCTTGTAAGTAGGTTTTGACCTGTCACTTTGCCAATAGAGTAAATATTTTATTTTGAAAGGGTCTGTACCTGATTCTAATTTATTCTTGTCAAGATAAATGATCTTTACATCACACATCGTACGGTAAAAGCTGCTAAATAAGAAAAGAAATGAGACTATTCAATATGATCTATTTATCTTACATAGCATTTTCGCTGGTAATAACAGATAACAGAATAATACAGAAGCTAAGGACAGGGTCACATTTTTTACTCCAATCAGGTACATTGTTACTAAGAATCATGGGAAACCAACTGCCTGCCACTCTTCAATTGATTAGACACTTGATTCTCTGTCATTGTGCATTTTCAAGAGTGCCAAATAAGCAAATAGTAGGGAGAGATTGGAGAATAGAGATCGACCGATATGGGTTTTTTTCTTGGCTGATGCTGATACCGTTTGTTTAGAATACAGAGCAACTGGTGGCCAATAAGCTCTGCCGATATTTTTGGGCCGATGTGTAGGGCTGATTTGAATTATTTTCCCCAAATTATTATATGGCTGCAAAACTAGTGGCTGTGACTATATAGTACACCATATGGACAAAATAAGTGCTCACGCTCCGCAGCAAGAAGGTTCCGGGGTCGATTCCTGGGTTGCCCGGGCTTTTTCGGTGTGGAGTTTGCATGTTCTCCTCGTGTCTGGGTGGGTTTCCTCCAGACACTCCAGTTTCCCCCATCAACCCAAAACATGCACAATAGGTACAATCCTCCAGGTAATCCTGAGCCTAGCAACAAGATCATGGAGATGGGTCCCCTTGTACTGCACTGCGACGCACACTGCTCCTGATGAGTACTCAGTTTTGTTAAGTAAAAGTAAAATATCACATGAAAAAAACTACTTAAGTAAAAGTATTTAAGAGTAAAAAGTAGAGTAAGAGTAAAAATGAACTTAATGAACTGAAAGTAAAAGTATTTCACGCAAATGTTGTTAATTTGTTAAAGTGTTAAATTTAGTGATATTGACAAAAAATATATACATATTTTGGTCAACAGTAACAATACTAACAATTTTTCTTATGAATTTTGTGTATTTATTTTTGTTTGCTCAAAGCCAAAGCTTGAACTTGAAAACCTTAGTTAGGATGTATTGGCCTATCTCTACTGGAGAACTGTAAGGAAACAATTGCACGACACTATCCCAGACAGTTTCAGGGTAAACCTTTTGCACACTAAAACTTTGTTGTATACTAAACTAGGCTTTAGGGTGCAAAAAGTCTATAGCAGAAATAGTACCTTTGGGCATGGCATCATATTGTGAGTTATTCAGTACATACAGCATCATTCAACCCATCTGACCATACACTTAGTTAGCTTGATCACAACCTACTCTCTCATCAAATTCCTGCATGCCTCATCCATTATACCGGCTCCTTTAACTTCAGCTGTTTTCCATCCGTGACCATCTCAATCTTCAGTAACAAAACTGCTGCCGGAGCGTGAAGACCGCACCATCTGAGCTCTAATTACATTAAGATGAAGACTCCAAAACTGATTTAACACATGGGCAAAAAGGGGGGCTTTCATTCACTGTTTAATTAGCAGTGGTAAAAAGCAAAAGTTGTGATGGTTGAACAGAAGTTTGTGAGAAGTGAAAAAAGCTGAGTAAAGTATATAGCAGGGGAAATGCAAAATATGAAAAGTCTAGACTAGATAATGCCTCATTTGAAAGATATCACATTTATCACAAATTTGTCTCAAGCAAAGGGCACTGCATTAGTTTAGTAGTGGTGGAAGGTAACGAAGTAGTAAAGTACTGTAAGTAAGTCGAATTTTCAGGTATCTGTACTTTACTTAAGTCAATTTTATATTGGATACTTTTTACTTTTACTTCACTACGTTTGAGAGCTGGTATCTGTACTTTCTACTCCACTGTGTTTTTTAACTGGACTAAAAAAGTCGAAAGTACTTTTCATTTTTTACCATATTCGTGGTAACATCCTGACTGAAGTTTTCGAGTTCAAGCTTTGATTTTGAGCAAACAAAAATACATGCACGAAATTCACAAAAAAAATTAGAAATTGATTCGTATTGTTACTGCTGAGCATTTTTATTTATTTATTTTTTTTTTATCAAGATCACTACATTTACACTTTAACAAATTAACACTTGACAAAATAACACTTGTGAGTGTTATTTTGTGTGAAATACTTTTTACTCTTGAAGTACATTTTAAACGAGCCCTTTACTTTTAATAAGTTTAATACTTTTACATGATTTTTTCATGTGATACTTTTACTTTAGTAACTTTTTTCCTCTGTTTCTGTCATTTTACTTAAGTAACAATATTGAGTACTTCATCCACCACTGATGTTTAGTAGTCCAAGTGAGAAAGTGGATGTAGATGTATTTCTTCATAAAAAAAACAGTTGAACTTTGAACTGTAGTAGTAGTCGAACAATTATAAAAGTGCTACTGGGCTACGTGTCTGTCATTTCAGTCTAGGTTTATTGATGGACTCCTCATTAGCACAGTCAAGCTGTCAGTATTCTTTGTTGAGTCCTATTTATATATGATAAAAACAAGGGCAGCGCCCTCGTTAGCATAATCATTCAAGCCCCTAATTGGACTCAGGCACAGTGCACACTTAGTGTAGCTCAATAGACCTAGCCTATAAACAGAAACTACTAAATAATAGGTCTTTTCAGTGTCAGTGTAGCGAGCTCCTCCCTTCAAATAGATATAAGGCAGTGTCCACCAGTAATCTGACCAGAACTGAAGAAGCGGCTTGGATGAGCAGTGAAACGTCTTCACTCCTACAACTTTTTGTCCAGCTGACAGAGTTTATATTTTTTTTTACTATGGATCAGACTTGGATGACCGAGGGGTTACGCAGATACCCACGTTCATAGCTCATCCAATCTTGATTAAAAAGGACACTCCAATAAAGAATTCCATAATAGCTTTTAGAAATCACTACAGAGGCTAGCTACATTTGAACTTGTTAATTTAGAGCTTTTTAACAGTGAAGCGTACCCCCCACCCCCTACCATGTTTGCTTTGCTGTTTTAAACATGTGAGCACCCACACTGAAGACCTTAGCACCCCCTTAGCTCCTCCAACCAAAAATGTCTGACGCCACCCCTGGATAAAAATACAAAATTCCATGTAATACAATTTTTCTGCAAGAACGTAACAAAATATAATCGTTGAATAGTATATATTTAACCCCCATATAGTATTGTAAAAGAGAAAATAGTGTGTCTGCTAAAAAGAGCAGCTAAACAGAACAGATTGGTAAAACAAAACAAACTGTCGGTTTTCAAGATGCATGTTAGTGTTTATGGAAAAATGTCATCATTCATTTATTATCATCATCAATCATTTATTTGGTGAAAAATGATATATTTTTGTAACCACAGATCTCTCTTTTAATAAAAAAAGCTTTTAAAAATGTGCGAGCTTTGGTAGAGAAGTGTAACACTTTGAAAGTTGTGCTCACAGAGTCCAGACTTGCTGATATATTCTCCCATGAAGCACCTCCCAGTGAGTGGATCATATAAAGAGCCGCAAAAATCTAATTATATTATGCAAACGCGCATTGAGGAGGCTGTGAAATGACGTTGTAATACATTTAGAGTGTGACAGTAGATGAATCAGCCTAAAGAATTTTCAATTATACAATGAGCCACAAAAGAAGGCTTCTCTAAATGCGTTATGAGCGGATGTGAATATTTTGGGGTGCTGAGGTTCCTGGTTATAGGCGCCTGAAGCCAGTTGGTCTGTGCATGTTAATGAGAGAAGTTTAGCACCGTGTTCAAATCCAGAGAGTCAGGACCACACACTCCCAAAGCATCTCTTAGCAACCTCCGAGTGATGCCTCCAATCTCAACCAAAATGTCACACCATTAAGGCTTATGGAGAGTAATGTTTCTGTAGAGATTATGTAGATTGCTTCAACATTCAAAATTGGGCAAGCAATTTGGTGTTCATCTGTGTCAATTCTGATGGCGGTTTGTATGTCAGTGCTGCTGATAAATAAAGTTAAACAACTCATGGTTATACATTGGTTAATTAATTCTTCTTTTCAATTTTATTTTCTGTAACAATTGGTTGGCCGATCAGACTGTTAAAATGGAGCTAGCGTAAATTCAGCCCGGAAGCCCTAACTGCGATCCCTTCTGCCGGGGTCTGAGCGCCACAGATAACTCATTCAATAAAGCTTACTAATATGTTTCTCTTTGTCTGTCTCTCCAGGTTAAAATAACTGTTAAAGCAAAGGCTGCAATTAATATCCAGTGTACTGCGGTCCGGCTTTGTGAAATCCACTGGCCTGGCGTTGTCGTTTGGCTTGCTGCTATCAAACACTTATGGACTTTAATAATTTGCATGTGCTGAAAGGGAACAGCATGTGAGAGGAGAGGATTTGTGGTACAAAAGCAAAAGTGGGCCTGTGATTTTCTTTACAAAGACGAGAACAAGACGATAATAACTCAAGTGTGTACATAAACAGTGGGGAAGCACATATCACAAATGCACTAAGCGTGTATGACAACAAAGGCAAAAGACAAAAGGCAATGGGAAGTCATTGTATGTCCTGAAATAAGGATAATTTCTGTTGTAGCCATTTCAGCTTTTGTGAATTCACTATAGTTAATTTGCAGTATATATACATTAATTCCTAGTTTTGTAAAGTAATACTTGAAGTACTCAGGATATGGTTATTCAGGAAATAACAATAAGGTATATGCACACACACACAGACACACATACACACACAGACACACATACACACAGACACACATACACATTTTTATTATGATTGATAAATATAAATAAATGACTGAGTAGCATGTTTGTAGTTGTTAAGTAAATGTTGTGAAGAAATATGGTTGACCTACTACATCGTTTGTTTGGGTTTTTTTTGTTGTTAAGGGTCTTTGCCAGGAATACAAAATCTGAGGAATACAATGTCTGCACTCAGCTGAAATATGGCCAAAAGCAAACTATAGCCGTTTTAGCAAAACTGGCTTTACTTGTGCGTTTTACCACTGCTTAGCAATAACCTTTGCAGAACAGAGACACTAATGGGCAGAAAACATCTCTTGACTTCAGGCAGATTTTACCAACTCGTCCTTGACACATCTTCCTTTTTTGGTAAAAGATGTTGGTGGGACATGCCCTTGTTAAAATGGCCCTACTACATTTTCCAAATTGACGAGGCACACGCTCTTCTTTGAATATGTACAAAGGACTGCAGCATGCTGTAATCCCCAGTTAATGAATGGAGAAAAGTCTGCCTCTAACTAAAAGTCTGGACAGTCCCAGGAAAGCATGACTTTTAGAAAAAGGATACAAATTTCCATATTGACGTTATGAAGGAATATCAATATTACATCTGAAGCAAATATTTAAATAATAGTATCATAAATATCAAAGCCA
>KN478058.1:0-10338 GCA_000787095.1 Periophthalmodon schlosseri | reverse complement strand
GGAAAGAGAGAGAGAGAGAGAGGGGGGCACAAGGGGTACAGAAAGAAAGAGACAGAGGGAGACAGAGCGATAGACACGGAGAGAGAAAGAGAGACACAGCTAGAGAGCGATAGAGAGACAGAGTGGGAGGGAAAAAAAGAGAGAGAGTGAAAAATGAGAGGAGGAGAGAGTGGGAGAGAGAGAGCCAGAGAGAAAGAGAGGCAGAAAGAGAGACAGGGAGGCACACACACGGGAAAAGAGAGAGAGAGATAAACAAGAGTGTTTGGAGTGAGGAACAGGAACAGATAGGCCATTATCGTCGATGCCCCTTAAGAAACAAACAAGACCCAATGAACGCTGAATGAAATGTGTTAGGGATGCAGGACGATGAAGCCAAAAGCAACGCCTTTGATGATTCAATTAGTTTCAATCTATAATTACAAAAATAATAGAACGAGAAGCACTGTGTATATGTATAGTTCAAAATATAGACCGGTGCTCTTGGAAAAGGGCTTATTTTTACCTTGAAAAATACAGTTTAGAAAAAAAAAATACAGCCCTTTATTATGTCTTGGCTATCAGATATAACAGAGAACAAGGACAAACACTTTGCCACTGATGAAGGCCTTGTTGGCTGAAATGCGTTATTACTGAAATGGTGCGTATATTTTTTTCATTCGACAGCCAAGATGAAAAAAGGCTTTTTAATTCTTCTAAACCGGCAGAGTGTCTTTTTTCCCTTCTGGTCTTCTTCTTCTACACATGTTTGAAACTTTACTCTTCAGACAACCATCAGTATTTTTCACAAATCTATAATTATTCATTCTTCAGTCACGCCGTAGTCACAGCTGCCCTGGGGCGGACTGATAGAAATGTGGCTGCAAATCTGTACCAACTGCTTCTCCAAACAGCATCAATCACAAAAAGATGGGTTAAGTGTTTTGCATTTACACAGGCTGGAGCAAGGATCAAACAGCCAAGCTTCAGGTTTGAGGGCAACACTGAGCCACTGCTTCCCAAATAGACATTTCCAAAAACCACAATCTGACTCTACGTCTGTATTAAGTTAGACCTAAAATACCTAGTTTCCTATACTTTTTTCCTGACCGCATACAATGCAGCACAATAGTGGAAATTACAATGCAAGGTTTGTATCTTTCCCAGCAACAGAGGACAAACGGTAAGCAGGATACAACCAAAACATTTGCCAATTAGTTAATTCACACAAACATATGCTGGCAGTTACCTTTGCCGTAACCTAGCAACAAAACAATCAGGTAACAAAGATGGTGGATGACATGTGTTGAGAAATTGTTGGAAATAAAGCCACAAGCAAAGACTGTTAGACTTTGATTGTTCCATGAGGTAAAACCCTTGAAGAGGTGCTGGAGCAGCTTATGTTCAGTGCTGATTATAATGTAACGCTTGGCTACAATCAATAGGAACAAACAGATGGTAAAGCGTTGTGGCATTAAATAGTTAGTAGTATGTGGAGCATGTATCCAGGCACAGCAGATGGAACATGCCAAACAAATCTTATCTCAGCAAGAAAACGGCGAGGTTTGGCATGAGAATACCTGTCATTGTAAAGCTTAAATGAAACACAATTGGACGAAGTGTTGACAGAAGCGTACTGGCGCAAAATGACTGTTGAAAATATTGTTGGATAATTACAATAATTTGCTTCTGCGTTCAATTTGGAAATGCTTTTGTTGAGTTGAAATGCACAAAATGGGCTGTCATAGAAAGAACTCTGGCAATAGGGGCAACTATGATTTGTTAGTGCCAGAAAAGAGTTTGCATATTAAATTAATTTGTGTAATTATTAAAAAATAAAACTTGACATCTGAAAGTTTCATGGGCTTTTGTGTAATGTGTATTTTTTTGTATTTTTATGTACAAATTATTAAAGATTTTGTGTTACAATTTAAAGCCATGTAACTTTTTAGCCAAAAGAAAAAGACTGAAATAAAGGTAATGTGTCACTTCCAGAAAGTTACGCAGTGTTACTTCAAATGTCTGCATGTATGTTTGCAGCTAATTACCAGTTCGGTACCAAAGCATTTATTGTTTAGAATGCTTCTCAATATATCAAGTCAGTTTCAGTAATTTTGGCTTATTCTCAATGTAAATATTGGGCTGGTATCTATTCAACAGTATGTTCACTTTGAACTTGCTGCCAACAGTTTTCATGAAAACACACATTGCTTTGGTCTAAAAATGGGATGTACACTATATGCTGGTAATGGCATTAGAATCTATTTAGCCCTCGATAACATATAGGGCTTACAGAAGTTCTGCCAGTTCCCAACACACCACTGCGACTTTGCACAATGACTAAAATATTTATAGATCTCTCCCACTCTGCCTCTGATGTAGACCCCAATAATCACCGTTAATACTCCCCATTATAAAACTGTATGTGCAGAAGCAGGGGACATCCTACCTTTGCTGATGTCCTGGTACTCGAGCCACAGCTGTCTCTGGACCTGTTTGTTGGGGTACCAGATGGTGCAGGACTCCTGGAAGCCATACACTGCCTCCTGCACGTAGTGGTTCCCGAACTCCCTGAGGATGGACACGTAGTCGCTGCGCTGCGTCGCCCCGTCCAAAGAATGGATGGCTGAGCTGAAGGCTACAGGGAGGAAAATATGCGTTTCGTTAGCATTTTCCATTGCTCTTAAAGGGATTATATTTCTGTAATACACACTGCATTATTGGGTTTAGAGTGGTGCAGGGAGAGCAGAAATATACTATACAAAGAACTGCAAACGCCCACACTGGGAAACTTATTATGTCTATTAGGCGCAGTCCTAATTTATTTTGCATGGTAAATGGAAGTTGTATTCAGCCACTACTAAATATATGTCTCTTACTTACAGGTCATTTGTGCAATTACTTTTTTGGTCATTTATCTTAAGCTAATTCTAGTTAGGAGACGCACGTGTACAAAGACTTCCGCATGAGGTTGGGTACATACCATAGACTGTATATATAGATGGACATAGCTAATCTGCTAGCCGCCAGGTTCCAAATAGGAAGTGATCATGGGCGCACTTCCGGCTCCATCGACTCTGGCTCCAATTCACTTTACATTCAGAAACTGTCACCCCTCTCTCTGTACCTGCTGCGTCAGACTCGACTTTACATTCAGAAACTGTCACCCCTCTCTCTGTACCTGCTGCTGTCAGACTCGTCATTTTGGTCTTAAAATGTTAACCCGCTCTACATGATCCTGGTATTTTTATTTCGCTATTGTGTCCGTAAATCAAGATATGAACATTAATAACAGACAAATAAGCTGCCTTCTTTCCCCAAGGTTGCTCCTGCTAGCGTTAGATTGACAACGTTGCTAAGTGCCCACCCCCTGCCAAACCAGTGATGAAGCGGAAATGGGCGTTACCTTCAACAGGTTCGCTCCAGATTGGCTCTTTGGTTGCTATGATACTTACGGTCACAATTCCAAATATGGAACTTGGCTCCAAATTGGCCCCTATAACTACTAGCCTCGATGAGCTTCATTTGACTGGAGCCGAACGCTATGGGTGATGTCACACTCCCTCAGTCCACTTCTTTATACAGTCTATGGTGTATACGGGACTGCTTATTTTTAGGGCACACCTGAAAGTTACTATATTTGTAAAATTATTTATTTAAAATTGACTTTTACCAGCTGGAATTACACAAAACTGCAGCCTACTCCAGTAACTATTGACTTGGTGGGGTTCCCAATTTATTACAGTGTATTGTACAAAAACTGGCTGTATATTCACCAATCCATCCAGTGAACAGAAATAAAATATCTATATATGTATTTGTTTTCTCCTAAAGTGAAGTCATTCTTTAGGCCTCATTGAACAGGTTGCAAAGTGCTGTGGTGTGCTGAGTGAGTATTGGTGGTTCATTTGCAGTGCAGCGTGTTGACTCGGCAGACCATTAGATTAAAGCTTATGATCAATGTCTAATATTGTTGGGGCTTAAGAGTGTCGTTTGGTGTTATAGACCCGCACTAATCCATTCTAATCCGGGTTTAACTCACTTTTCATTGAACAAAGGTATTTCAATAAACTGCCGCCATCTTCGCTGGGCGTCAATGTCTTTATGAGCTTTAGTGGACTTCAGAAAAACTGTTGAGTATTCGTAAAGCATTTCAACCTAAGTGTGCTGATGTTCCAAAGCGTCCGTAAACTGCATGTTTACAGGCCCACATGAAAGAAAGTCCATCTTAGTGGATTCAGAAAGTGTATAAGGATTATTAAAAAGACTTTAGAGGGTTTTAGAGCAGAAATAATCAGTTCTGTTTACAGAATGGGCTGTGATGAGATGAGGGTAACTTTCTTCAAATTCAATTTTCAAAAAAAAAAAAAAGTTTGCTCCAGTTGGGATTGTTTATTTTCAGAAATAGTGTTTATTAGCACAGGCAGATGCATGATTTATTTATTAACATCGGGGCAGTGGTTTCATTTTGAGATCTAATATACAAGTTGAGAAGCAGAACATCACAGATGTTCAAACATGCTATTCATAATTAAGATTTTACTCACTACATTTGCACTTGCATTTAGTGTAGTACACAGCTCCCACTACACTGTACTTTTATCATTTCTGCTGTAGTGGGGTATATCGATCTATTATCATCTGAAAAAGAATCCAGTTAGTAAAATAAAATGTGTTTGTTTGGTTTTATAAAGCAAACATTCATTATTATTAAAAAATACCCCCTTATTTATTGGGCTGTATTCAAAATTTCAATGTAATAATATAACATGATGGGCTTCTTGTGTATCAATAAGGTGTTTGGATTTTGATACGTTTTCACATTACGATTTCGAAATTGAAATTTCAACAGAATTTGTTATTCAACATAAGGAAGAAAACAATCTTTGTCGTGGGGGCGACCTGGCCTCTCACAATAATGACTATACTGACTGATCGTATATTTTTGGGGTCAGTATTTATCATGTGTACTTTTTCTTTGCACTACTGGGACATTTTTGGTAATTTTTTAGCTATACGATAATATTAAAGCTGTAAAAGTTTGAATAAATAACTTCTATAACTCATTACTCACGCAAACTAAGTAGTAAAGTGTTGCATCCTGCTGTTTATTTATTGCAGCTCATGATTTTTTAACAATATTATAGATTTAGAATAGTTTTTGTGGTTTAAATCTGCTCTCGGGCTATTGTGGCAGTGGCATAAATTTCAATATGATCTCACACTTCAAAATTTGTTATCGTGACAGGCCTAGGGGCGGCAGTAGCTCCGTTGGTAGAGTGTTTCTCCACTGATAAGAAGGTTAGCGGTTCGAATCCCGCTCTCGACATAGACATCATTGGTTGAGCGGTCAGATCCACTGACCCATGGATTGGTGGTGCAATTCTAGCTCCCACAGATGAATACTGTTGTTGTGTCCCACCTCGCCCCAGTGTCTGTGTGAATGGGTGAGTGGTTCCTTGATGTAAAGACTACCAACCATAACACGTACTTCCTACAAACAGTAATAATTTGGTGCAGAATTTACATCAGCTAATGCTAAATATGGCTGTGCTGTGTTTATATGATTCTTCTTCTTTGGAATCAACTTGTATTCGCTTATAACAATAAAATACATGGATAAACTGCTTACTATAGCATACTACTAATCCACTTTTTTCAAGATGGCAGCAGCGATACCAGCAGCGACACCTTTTATTGAACATAAGCACCGATAAGAGCTCCTCATGCGTTCTACTTCCCATGCAGCTGTGTAATAAGATAGCACCTATATCTCCATAAGAAAAGCTGCGTTTGATGGGTTACATTGACCGTGCGCTCGCCGCGATCCGCTCCACAAACACTGAAAAGCAAAAGTGCAATAGCAGTTTATCATTATCGTTTCGAGGAGTTGTGGTATTAATATCTCAGGCCTCACGCCCGGATCGCTCTCACTCTCTTTCTCTAAAATTAAATTAGGAAGCTAGCGATGTGCGAGACAGGGCGGATGAGCGATGGTGGCTCGGTTATCAGATGTAAAAGTCTCTACACTAGCCTCACCCCTTGACTGGCTGGCTGTTGAAATATGATGCGCTAAAGTGGGAAGAAGAGGAGACAAAAACAGGAAGAAAATATATAGAAGGTGATCTCTCAGCAAATATAGACACTTTCAAACCACGCCAGCGTCATCAGGAATGCATTACAGGTGTCATGGCTGTATTTACAGAAGAGAGGCACTTATCAGAACAGAAAATATTTATGTTTGACTTCAGGAATGAGAAATCTTCTAGCAACCAGGCTTCATAATAGAAACAGCATCTCGTCAGTGCAATGAAAGAGGATTTCATTTGAATGAGAACCACTACAAGAAATGCTAAAGCAGACCTATTATGCAAAATCAACTTTTCAGAGCATTTAACCATGTTCTAGTTGTTTCCCCTTCTCATTTACCTTCTCAAGTGATTCGTGCATGTTTGAGCAATCTTTAATTGCTTATTTTCAAGACTCCATATTGCCGCTCAATCCCTGTTTTCACTGCCACCGGCACACGCCCGCAGCTCTGTGTTTACTTCGTTCTTCAATTATATTTTTTTAATCGATGATATGTGTAGGATTGGCCAGTGTTGCGTAGTCATTTTGGTACAAATGAAAACAATCCGCTACTCGCTAGTGTGATCTGCAGCTATCCATGGAAGGGGAGAAAACACCGCTCTGTGTTGTGATGACGTTTACGACGACGTCAGCTCACACTGGGCACTGCAGTTTTCTAACGCGGAAGTCAGCAGACTTGTTTTTTTATTAAGTTGTTTTAGATGAGTGTTGCAATTTAAGATATACAAATTATAATATAATGATCCACGAGTGCTATAGAGGATAACTTATAGCAGAAACAAGCACAATAGGTCCTCTTTAAAGCTGTGATACCTGATGGGATTTTTTTAATTATTATATTGTAAAAAGCACTTTGTGAGACCACTGCATACTGCCCGCATCTAATTGCTAAAAATAATTTGATTGCAAACCCATAATAGAGCCTGACGCGTTGCTAAAATACATTTTGGGATGAGAGTCTGTTGGCTGTGCGATGCCAATCCACCCCTGATTAACCGTCTGAAAAGCTAAATTTGTGCTTGTGCCCAAAAAATCATGCATGTGAACACCAGCGATGTCCCAGAGGGTTTGTGAGAGCTGGCTGATGTGACTGTAGCTCTGTGTGGACGCAGTGCTTGATCTGTGTGTTTTTTATTGTTCTATTTATTATTACTGTATGTGCTAATGAATGTGGCCTTTTATTCTATTTTCTAGATGCAAGTGTTGTGTCCCTACTTGTGCTGGCTTTCTGTCTGCAATTGAAGTTCCTAATACATAAATTAAGTTATTTTGATAAGGGACAAGTTAGATTAGCGTTAGCTTTAAATAATTTCTGCTTTTAGAGTTTGAAAATCACTAAAACATTTCTCAATTTGATACCTCCATCAGCTATTGTACCCACTGTCTTATTTGCCTGCCCAGCCAGTCGCTTCTAAACTCTGTCTTCATCCAGAAGGGTCAGGAATCGGACCATAGTGTGTGAAAAACCTCTGTCCTAAAGTGAGAGGTCCAACCACAGCCATTAATTTGTATCACATGTCTCTCAATGCAGAAGGCATTATTATTTAACAGAACATTTCAAATAAAATATGTAATTTTTCATTGTTATTAAGTTATCGCTTGGCTATCTTAGTTGCACAATACATGTTCAAATAATGTTTAGACCTATAATACATGTTCAAATAATCTTTAGACCTATAATACATGTTCATATAATTCCGATAGCACAGTCTGTTCAATTTCTACTGTATATTTTCTTTGCGACTACATCTTCCCCAACGATTTGACACAAAACCACAAAAGCTGCAGAACATGTTGCTGGTGTAAACTGAAAATGGATAACTTTTCACCTTGGTCCACCTTAATTTGTTCCTTTTTTGGTTTAGACCTTTTTTCTACTGCTTCAAAATAAATAGCTTTAATGGCACTATTGACTGCAGTGAGTGAATGTGCTGCACAGCTAAATGGGTTTTTGGAGATGATGAAAGCCCCATTGCGCTTGAAGTCTTTAATCAAGGCACATCTTACACTTTTGACACTTTTACTTATTTTTCTTTTTTATTCTACCAAAAACCATTTACTTTGCTTCACTTTGCCAGTTTGCTTCTAGTCACTCTAGTACACTTTAGTACATCATCAGGTTAAGTATAAAACCTCCTTTCATGTATTACCCTTCTCCTATGCACTCATTTTATGTGGCTTTGACATTTGCTTGTATAGATGCAATGTTTTCTTTCTCTCGGTGTTCCATGTTAACCCTTCTGACCTGACCTCGTGCTAATTCTTGATTAAAGAGAGGTTGACCCTAGGTTCTGTTCAGCCCACCAGCTGCTGCACTCCCACCGCACCAGAATCAGTCGGTAATTGACTCTTTGAAAAGCTTTAATTTGTGTAATGGCTCCTCCGACTTGAACCTTTTAGCACTGCTGCGCATAGTGGCTAGTATTTAGCATTACATCCTGTGGTGGGAGTCGTTATGTTTTCAATCCTGGCAAAAAATCTGCCGGACACATACAAGCCTGCACACTCTCATTTTGTATTTTTGTATTTTTGTTTTAATTTTACTGAAGCCATAATGAGAAAAATAATGTTCATCATATCACCACAGATAAGGAGAAACATTTATCTAAACTGTAGTGTGAATGATTAAAGAACGAAAGATAAAGTTTGTCTAAATCAAACTTTGTCAAAAGTTTATAAATGTGCATATGAAAATAACTAAAAACATGCTTTGGGATTACACAGTGGCAGAGTGGTTAGCGTTTGAGAGAACCTGTTCCTAGTGAATGTGAATGTGACTGTGTATATATGTATTAAGTATTTCACAACATCTAATCGTAAATGGTCATGGTAAATGGTCACTCAAAGTGCTTTACATCAAGGAACCACTCACCCATTCACACACACATTCATGCACCAGTGTACGCAAATAATGGGGAGGAGGGGGTGAAGTGTCTTGGCCAAGGACACTTCATCCCCTCCTCCCTAGGACGTTTGTTAAAGTACGAGGGCTAGATTTTGGATTTGTGCATATTTTGATTTAAAACGGCCACCTTCATGTTGGAGATATGGTGTGGTCCACATAGAATGTTTTTCTCAGGGTCACAAAGAATGAGTGTACCAAATTTCATTGGATTACGACTACATTTTTTCACTTTCCATTAACTTTTTTGAGGTGTGGCCATGCAAATGTGGACATAGATAGAGCATGGTCTTCATTGGATTTTTTTGTTCAAAATCAGATAAAGGGTGTTTGTACTGAATTTCCTTAGCTTATGACTAATTACATTTTTCTATCCCATTTTAATATTGCAGGGGGCACTGGAGAGACATTTTAAAGATACAAGTTTAATTCACACATCATTATGTCCAGTTCATCAAAACACACAAATGCTACATTGAGTCCGTCCAGATCCAACCATTTTTAAGTTTCAAAATGAGTTCATCAAAACACACAAATGCTACATTGAGTCCGTCCAGATCCAACCATTTTTAAGATTTCAAAATGGCTGCTTCATTAAGAGCTTGTTATGACCACACCCTGAAACTTATACAAATTCTTTTAACAACTATGATATGTCCTGATGATGCTGCCTCAGTTTGGGGTCTGTCAGATAAAAACCCTAGGTCAAGTTTGTTCAAGTATGAGGTCTAGATTTTGGGTGACTCAAGTCTGACCCAGTGGCCGACGCCCTGTGTGGTTTAACTTTTCACACCAAATACCGCTAAGATAATATTCAGCATTCCGAGTGCCACCAGATCTGATCCCAAACTTTCAGCTCTAATCATATCTAAAATGGACTAAACTACAGATACGATGGTCCAAATAATAATGAACCCAAACGAGGACAAAAAAATGAATGGATTTGTGTCTAAATTAAACAAGAACTCAAATACGATTTTAATTAATTTTTTTGCTATGCTTTATTGTTTATGTGCAGAAGAGTGAGGGGGTTGAGAGAGGCTCTAGGTGCACAGCAGCCTCCTGTACCACTTCCTCTTTTTCTTCTCCAGCTCCTGCTCCAGTGCTGTGCTCATCTCCTCCAGCAGGGAACGCTGTTCTTCTGTCCTCCTCAGCTTTTGCTCCAACGCACTGGATCTTTCAACCTGCAGGGAGCGCTCTACCTTCAGCTCCTCACAGGTCTTTAAGATAGCCATCTTCTCCTCCTCTAGTTTGGTTTTGATTTGTTTGTCCTGTTTTACCTCTTGCTGTAACACAATGTTCTTTATGCCCAGCAGGGAGCGCTCTTCCTCTGTTCTTAACAATAGCTGATCTGACGCACTGCATCTCTC
>JACM01069119.1:0-13220 GCA_000787095.1 Periophthalmodon schlosseri | reverse complement strand
ATCCTCGCTCTGTGCTACAACGTGAACAAGGAGAAACGTAAAAGAGCTTAAATCGGCACAGCTCATCATCAAGACCATTAGACATTTGACTCTGACACTTTAGTCTCAAAATCTAATTTATTTTTGTGGATTTTCTTAGCCTTTTAGTAGAGTTATTGTTTGCTTATGTACTTGTAGCCTCTCACTATGCGGTATCAGACTGGTATCGGTATCGGTGGGTACGCTAAGGCCGAGTATCGGTATTGCGATCGGATTTTTTTTAAAATGGTAGTGCTTCTATCTGTTTTTACACACACTAATTCAAGTTACATTACATTTGCCTAAACTGGTTCCTTTCGTGGGCTTTAGGTGAACATCAGATCAACTCAGAACCTCAGGTCTGTGTTTCGACCAAGATAATTCACTTTTTACATCTGGAGCTTTAATTCTAGTTTGAACATATCCCAGGGGCTCAATCTGAAGGATCTGTGGCAGGCTTTCAAAACTCATTTGATCAGAAGGCGACGGCAGCACAAGGAAAGCCTAAACCAATAGTGCGGCTAACACGGGCGTCGTAAGAGATAGACGACTGATCGCGATACGAACGGACAGGTGCCAAACGCAGGCCAGGATATGACTGATCTAGAGAGACTATAAGAGAGGAGGAAAATCTCGCAAGCAGCGGAACAGCACAACGGCAGCTCAAAAGGAGGGGGCGGATGGTAGCGCGGGGAGGAGGGGAGGAGGGCAGGAGGGGAAGGGGGAAGGGAAAAGTATGTCTTCACCGCTGCGCCTTGTGATTGGTCGACGCGGCGTCAGGCGGGGTTTAATCAAAGATGTGCGTCAGCAGCGAAACACCAGAGTGATCCTGGTGGAGGGAGTCCAATGCTTTTTTCTTTCCTCTTGTTCCTTCTCTGCGTTTGTTTGGCTGTGTCTGTTTTTCGAATGTGTATTTTTGATTTCGGACAAAAGGTATATATCTGCAAAAAATAAAACGTCTCAGTTATGTTATATTTCTGCAGTTAAAAGGGTTGCTCCCTGAGAAAGCCCGTTTTCTGTTTTTAGAAAATGGGTTCTTGGCAGGAGCAGCGAACAACTGCCTGCTCTGAATGTATAAGGCTGTGTCACCTCAGTATGTGGCTAATTGCCAGCGCTGCAGCACTGGAGCATAGTTCACTCCAAACTGCCGAGTCATGAACAAAATCGTTTCTGTCAGATACAGCCAACCCTTTTGAGCGGGTCTATTTTTGTACTGTCCCCGTCTGGTCCCCTCGCACTGGTGTCGCGGGTCGGGGTTCGGGGTCAGGTCGGTAAGCGTCTTTAGTGGAGTTTTCGTATGACCTTTGTGTCTAACGCCGCGTGACGAGGGTCTGTTTCGTCGTCGGCTGTTCGGGTCTCGGTTAGCGGATTTGAGAAGAACACGTAATTAAACGGCCGGCGGGTCTAAAGGAACCTCGGGGTGAAAGGTCAGAGCAGGGCCCCGAGCAGTGCAGTTTGTGTGGAGCTGGTGTCATTAACAACAGTCTAGATGCACACGAGTGTCATGTGACCTCACTCGCTCCTCTGTCTGCACCTGCCCTTCGCCAGCGCTGGAGCAGGTTCACTTTTAGTTTTATCCACTTGTATTTTTACCTCTACCTCCTGCTTGAGGCGGACCCTGTAACACTTATTTATTTTTCAACAAGGCCAAGTCTCAGTTTTGGTGATGGTCAGTGTTTGACTGTAATGGCAACTAACTAGATGAGCTGCCTGACCCAATATTCTATCAGTCTAAAGTTTTTTTCATATATATCTTTGTCCACCGTTCAAGGTCATTTTCAGTTTTCACTATGAAGCCTCAGTGGGAAATCTTCAGTTGTCTTTCCTGACTCCATACGTCTCTATAACTATATACTGAATCACACACCTGCTTAAGTCACTTGTTTTTACTTTTATTTGACTCATGCTTCTGGACCAAAATGTCCTGACTCTGTGCCTGGAGATGAGGAGAATCTGTGTGAAGCTAACCTCTTGCTCCCTGTGTGCGCTTCTGTGTCCCTCCAGTGCCAGAGCCTCCTCCCACTAAAACCAGTCCCGGTTTACCCCGCCATCACCTCCGCCCGGCCAGCCCTGCGACCCTCTCCTCCTCGTCTCCTCCTCCCGGCAATGGCAAGTCTGCCTTGTCCGTTGTCCAGCTCCAGAGTCAGGCCTCTCCTTCGCCGCAGTGCCAGTTGTCCTCTGTCAGTGCTCGCTACCCGCCCAGAGAGGTGCCCCCGCGCTTTCGCCAACAGGAGCAGAAGCAGCTACTGAAGAGAGGGCAGCCGCTGCCCCCCGGAGCGCTCGGCGTGCTCACGCTCCCTTCCCCCTCCTCGGCGTATTCCACTACTGCTACCGGCAGTACCAACTCTGCCACCACCGCTGCGGGCAAGAGGCTCACAGGTCGGTTTGCAATACAACGAAAATGCCACACTCTGGCGTTTTCTGTTGTCTCGGTGCATTACACAGATCACACAAAGCGTCCACAGTCAGCTCACTTATTAGCCTGTAGATTCAGACACACACACGGCAGACCTGCGTTGCCAGCGGTCGCCTTTTAATGAACTCACTCGTGTTCCCAGATCACTGACGCGGAGGCTGCCCGGGGGCCCACATTGTGCTCAGTACAATCCCAGTTTATTTGTCTTCACCTTGATTAATTATTAACACAGCAGTGAGGTAGAGTTTTCATCACACTGTAGCAACTACGTTTCCTTTCTCTGGCATTTGTCAGCGCCTTCCAAGACTGTGTGAGATATTCTTGTAACAGAGGACAGTGTTCTATTCTAAACAGCTTTTTGTGCCATCTGTTTGATAATGTGCAAAAACACAAAGATGTCACTGTCACTCCTAATGGTGCCATTTTACAGACACTGGTGCAGTGTGAACTCACCATGTTCGACTCATCAGAACTGTAAATGAACACCTCTGCTTCATTCCTTACAGTGTAAATCTTCACTTTGAAAACTACAGCCTTTGTTAAAGAAATTATAGTAAGTTGTTAGCAATTTTTCCACGGCAGTTTCTCAGCGCGCGTTCTCGCACAGGGCCAAATGATAAACACGCTCAGGGTCTTATATTTATGTTCTATTCATTGTAATTGCGCATAATCATCGTTACTACAGCTCTGAATGCGTCGCGCCGGAGCCTTCGGGGCATTTCTCAGTGAAATCCTCTTCAGGGTCACAGACTGTTTAGCTCCCAGTCTGCAGTGTATTAACCTCTTATGTCCTCATGACGGTCCAGTCTCAGCAGTGGTTGTCCTTTTTGGCCTTTGCTTTGCCCTGTATTTCCCAGAGGCTCCTCAGTACATTATAGCCCGTGGCAAAGCGTTGGCTCCTCCCTCTCTCCTTGGCCCGTCCCCAGGGGCTCCAATCCGCAGACGGTTTGTTCCTGTCTGATCGGCTAATAGCCCCAAGCTGGTGACCCTGCATTTACTATTGCTCTGACATAAATAATTCAGAACGTGGACACTGTTTAAACCCACTGCCCCAACGTGCTGGTTGTGTGAATGTTACTTTTTTTTTTCTATTTTCCCTTTTCTTTCAACTTTCCTACAACTTTAAATGAAACGTGAACTCTCTTTAAGGACAAACTTCAACCTCCCCGTTGAGGTTGCTGCGCCCCAGGCCGTTATCTCCGTCACTACTCGCTCGGTAACTCATTTTTACATTTGTACTCGTGCAAATATAAAGCACATGTCCCGTGTTGGCGAGGCAGCGCAGGAGAAACACTGTGACCTAGTTGTGTCCCCTCTGATCCGGGTCCAAGTGGCTGGCTCCAATTTAACAGACAAAGTTGAAACGTTTAACGCATTCTGTTGTTTATGAGTAAGCAGTAGGTTGTTGTTGGCTGGTTGCTATAGGTTTTTGGCTTTCACTTATTTGATTGAGGCCGTGAAGGAGCGAGACTGGGGTGAACGTAATAACGCTGCCGCAAATCTAGTTTTGTGGAGCCAAGGTCAGCTGGTTCGTAGATTATTTGAATACGTTTCCTGACTTTGCTATGAACTATCGGAAACCTTCTAAGCATTTAAGGGGCACCGCTCCTTAAATGCTCTGACACAGTCGTCCCTAACGCAGACACTCCTCTGCCTCTGCCCCCATCCCTCCAGCTGACGGAGGCCATTAGAAGGAGCAGCAGGCGTCCAGACTGACTCCCAGAGCAGGTGCTGTGGCGGGGGTCCCTTAAGAGTGTGGGAACTTCAGCCCAACAGCTGCTTGCCAGTCACCCAGACGGAGCTTCAGACAGACAGCAGCTACACAATCCCCTTCATCTTCACGCTTTTGATAAACACGTGAATTACGCCTTGACAAATATCTCCGTTTTTACAAAGGGCGACAGTAGCTCAGTCGGCAGCGCGTTTGTCCGCTGATCAGGTGGTTGCCGGTTCGGATCCCGCTCCCACGGACGAATGGTGCCGTCGTGTCCGGGGGCGAGACACTTGACACTGGTGTACGGATGTGTGTGTGAATGGGTGAGTGAATGACTGTTTCCTTGTTGTAGTGGATGAGCGCTATTCAAAAACGTGACCATTTACCATTTTTTTTCATCACAGCTCTACCTGTATGATTGAATTTGCTAGAAATGCACCAAGATTTAAAAGAAAAAATCAGCCACGCAATGTATTTTCAGTTTCAGAGGAACCTTTTGAACGGAATCCGTGCCATTGTGACATTGTAAGAGGGGAGTCAAAGTCATCGCTAAACGTTTACCTTGAATTTGAATGTTGTTTATACTCTCTCACTGAAGGGTTTATTCAGTCTTATTATCCATAACGCTTTTGCAAACCACCATCACCACAACCGCTTGAACGTATGAGCAGTTAATATTCTTCCAGATTCTCTTGGAATAAAAGTGAATCTCGCCCTGGGCAGGAATTACAGCGTTTAAGCCATCCTTTCTGTAGGTAAAATCTTTCACGCTTTAAGATGTAGAACTAACGACCACTTAAGGCACGGACATTTGTATGTTTGAAAATCACCGCATAATGACTTCTCTGTGGCCTTAATGAAGCGGGAGAGGTGAGGACGGCCCCATGTGCTCCTCGCCGAGAGCCGAGAGGGGCCCCCAGTGGCTTCATTAATCCAGGCTTTTTCAGAGAAACCAGGGGACGCGCCGCGCTCCGGTCTCCCTCCTCTGTCCCCGTGTGCGCCCAGGTAAACAGGCACGGACAACGGGCTTTTAAACCCTCCCGTGGCTTTTTTTTTTTTTTTTTCTCCCCCCTTTGAAGAAAAACAAGTGCACGCCGCTTTTGATCCAAGTAAGCGTAATGGTCCCTTCCAAAATCAACAGCGAGGGTATAATTTGGAGCGTGCATATAAATAAAAATGGCTCGGGGGGTTTACACGTAGCTCATAGATTGGCTTTCTTTTTTGACGACATGACTCTCCTTGCGTGTCACTTGTCATTGTAAATGCCAGCCCAACCCCCTCAGACTGCCCCTCCTCCCTCCTCCCTCCGCCCTGCCTCCCAAATGCCCTCTCCCTCTCTCTGCCTTTCATCTGATTCAAAGGGGAGGGGAGCCATTTCATTCTTGGCAACTTGCCCACTTCTGTGATGGCAGCTACTCTAATAATTAGGAGCTCATGCCCATCCTCAGTTGTCCTTTAGCTCAGGAACCTTCATGCAATAAGGGAAGCTTCAAGTTTGTTTGTTCTTTCTTTCTTTTTCCATTTTAATTATGGCTTTAAAACCTTTGCTATCTGCATATATCTGCATAAACTACTGAGGCGACGGTAGCTCAGCTGGTTGAGTGTTTGTCCACTGACCCTGGGGTTGGCGTTGCGATTCCAGCTCCCGCAGACGAACGCTTTTGTTCTCCTTGGGCGAGACACTTGACCCGCCTCGCCTCCAGTTTCTGCGTACACCGGTGTATGAATGTGTGTGTGAATGGGTGAGTGGTTCCTTGATGTAAAACGCTTTGAGAGACTTGAAGATGGAAAAGCGCTAATGTTGAATGCAAACAAAATGTAAAAAAAAAAAAGCCCAAGTAAACTAAACTAAACATGTAGAGGCCATGTTTTTACCAGCTTCCTATAGAAAACAATCGGCACGAGGACGGCACATATACTTTCTGAGACCTTTTGTGGTTCCATTTAGTATGAGCAGCCTATTACAAAGAGAAGCAGACTGCGTATTGGTGCGTGCGCCGTCAGCCTGACGACCCTGCGTGATAAGGCCGCCTGGGGACCGGAGATAAGTGTGTTGTGGCAAAAATTGCACTGAGAGAGACTCTTTCTGTGGCATGCCAAGTAGTATCTTAAAGCTACATATCCACTAGTCTCTGCATGTGTCCCTAAAAACAAATCTGGCTTCATGTTTATTTCCATCTATTCATCACCTACTGCACACACGTAATCGTTGTCAGATGTTTCTAGATGAGTTACTCAACCAGCCAAACGTTTTAGCAAACATCTGAGATAAAATTGTGCTTCTGCTGTATTTGTTTTTAAAGCTTAGTTGATCTGCAAAGTGAAAAAAAACAAAAAACAGTAACGCAGTAAAAATTCGTATTGGTTTTCAGTCCCATTACAGGAGAGCGGCCGAGCGGGTTGGATGTTTGCATGGCGGATCGATGGCCTCCCCTCTCTCGCCCACTCGCATTAATAAGATCATTGATTAGCTGCCTCCGCCTGATTGATTACACCTCTACACTATATATCGCCTATTATTAGATCACACTCAGAGGGGCTTTGTGTTTAATAAGATGCCTGGCTGGCCGCTCATGTTCTTTAAGAGATCTGTTTTTAGGTTTATATCCATCTTCATTCGAGCATTTGGTTGCAAAGATTAGACTGTCCATCACCCATTAGTGACCATGACAAAAAGAGCAGAGATGGTAGATTAACCGCTACCGCTTCATGACATCACAAGGTGGAGAACAGAGCGTTTTGAGCTTTGGAGATGTAGACAGACTAATAATAAAGTGTTACTCAAACATGTGAATGAAACAAAACACGACTCCAGGTCTGTTTTTGGTCAGGTAACAACATTATAACATGGCTTAAAGCTCACAAGAGTCAATTTTGCGTAATATAGGACCTTTAAAACATAAGGGGTGTGACTGTGAAAGGAAGGTCTGTTCGTCTTGGCCCAGTGCCTCTCAAGGTTTCCAGAACTAGAACAGAAAATAACTTCTTTGCATAGATTTCATTATGTACGTCAGTGTTGGTGGATGACACTGTAGATGGGACCGGAGTTTGAAGCATTACACGTTCACAGGCTCAGGTACAAGTGTGTACCGTATGTAGGTATAGAACTTCCATCTAACAGCATGTCCACAAGCAGAACGGGTTTGTTATGTATTTTATTACGCTGTTCGTTGGAAGGAGTAGGGTCAGCAGAGCGCAGGGAGTGATGGATGAGGAGTCGTCCTGGTTTCATTCCAATAAATGAGCGCCGTTCCACTTGGGCTTCCCTTCACGGCCTGAGCCAGTGAAGCCACGATGGAGACGGATGGGCCTCTCAGCGCTGGGGGTTAGAGGAGAGCGAAAGGGAGAGAGCCAGGAATTAATGTGTGAGGGAAATGGTGAGGGCTGTAAGAGAAGGGAGGCAAACACAAAGTTGGTAAATTAGTAATAAGGGTTCTGTGAAAACACGGCTAAAATGTAATACTGACTGTAACACAGACTGAGGAGGAGGAGATGTGGATGTGATATGGCTCATGCTTGGCCGTGCGTTCTGATTATGAGCTGGATTATGAGATGTACCACGTGTGACCATCTCATCCTGCCAAATCCCATAGTCATTATTAACCAACCAAGAAGATCAAATTGTTCATAAAATTGAACAGAGACTGTCTTACATGGTGTTCTGTAGTGTAACCAGTTCCCACCCACCTCTTCTGTTTAATATCTTATCTTCATAGTTCTCATCAAATGTATTCTTTTCCTACAGATACCCCACCGAGCGGCGTGGGTGCCCAGCATGAGACCTCTCATTGGGGAGCTTCTTCACCTGTTGACGGCTCCTTCAGTGCCAACACCTGGGACAGAGTGATTATCGACGCGAGTGACACAGTCTCTTGGCCTTCAATCAGAGGCAGCAGTGACCCTAGTCACCCTTCTGCAGCAGAATGCCCCTCGGGCTCAGCTAGTTCTGACCACGACACCAGTGCCGGCTCTACCGCAGAGTGCAGTAGTTTCCTGAGTATGGCCACAGGTGCCGCAGGCCAGCAGGCCCACTACCCCTCTCTGAAATCAAACAATAATATGATGACCGGACCTGGGTCTGCCAGCACCTTAAGCGGGAGTAGGGGATGGGGCTCGGAGGGAAAACCGGATGCTATGAACGGTGGTCGAATGGGAGCGCCCAATAACTGGGGCTCCTCCAACTTTAATTTAAACCTCAATCCTAACGCCAACCCCTCGGCCTGGCCTGTTCTTGGTCACGAGGGCAGTGGCACTAACGGCCCCAGTGGGCTGTCTAACTCTTCATCTCTTACACCAGGTATCAAGAGTAATGCAAATATCGGGGGACCTGATGTAAATGGTGGAGGGTGGGCTGGCATGATGAATGCTAAAGAAATGGATCAGCAGCACCCTACAACCAACACTTGCTTGTCTTTTAATATGGAACCTGCAAACCTTAATTCTGACGGACCAAACCATACTAAGCAACAACAGCAATCTCAGGAGCCAATGAGCCCTATCCACGGGATGACCGGGTGGGGAGGCCAGTCTCCCACCGAATCATCTCAGCTCAATGGGGACACAACAGGCAGCTCAGTATGGGGAAGTGGGGACACTAAGGCAGCTGACTCCCCCAAAGACTCTGGCTGGGACTCCAGCTCATCCGGAGCCCACTCTGCCTGGGGCCGTCAAGGCAGTGGGACAGGGAGTAATGGAGGTAGTGGATGGGGGGACTGGGGAAAGTCCTCTGGGGGAGATGCACCCAAAGGCTGGGACTCCATCGATGCTGGAAGTTCAGGCTCAGGCCAAGAGCAGCAACTGAGCTCATGGGGCCAGCAGTCGGGCACGGCTCCAGCCAGTGAGGGCAGTGGAGACAGTAGTGAGGGGCGATCTCACCGCAGAGATAGGTCCTACAGCATGGAAATTGCTCCTGTACTTCCAAGACAAGATCTAGACCCTCGGGTTTTGAGTAATACTGGCTGGGGACAGACCCCCATTCGACAGCACACTGTGTGGGAGATGGAAGAGGCCAGCTCAGATGATTCAAAAAGCTGCAGCAGTTCAGAAACCTTAGGCAGCTCTGGCTCTAATCATGCAAACTCTCCCACATGTGGCGGAAATGTAATCACCAACATGGGACCTGGTCCGAGGCCAGGGTCCGGAGGAAAGAACGACAGTGATGTGTCAGTATCTTCAAACTGGGGAGGTGCTCAGCCAATGCAGAGCGGATCAGAGTGGACTGATCCTCCGCAGTCGAAAGCCCAAAATGGCACCACCAGTGGGTGGGGAGAACCTATGCCGACCAGTGGTCCTAAAAGTGGAGGCTCTACCTCTTGGGGGTCTGAGGACAAGTCACCCAGTTGGGATGACGGTATGACAAAAAGTCAGCCTACTACTTGGACTGAGGGTTCCTCAAGCGGCCACGGATGGGGAAATGGAAACGGGAGCTTGAATGGCTCCAGCACAGGGGAATGGGGAGAGCCAGAGGGCAAGAACAATGGGAACTCCAGTAGCATGTGGGAGGGAGAGGGTGGCAATGGGGGAGGTTCGGGGTGGAAGGAGAGCCCTCGAGCAGGAAATCGAGGCGGCGGCTGGGGCAAACAAGCTCCAGCAGTGAATAACAACTGGGGCGATACTTCACGTACCAATGGCCCGGTTCAGGGAGGCTGGGGCTCCTCCAAACCTCAGGAGAGCAGCAGTAGCAGCACAGGCAGTGGAGGAGGTGGTAGCATTGGTTCCTGGGGTGGTCCCAGTTCTGTGAAGCAGAACAACTCTAACTGGGGTAATTCCAATAAAGTGGATCAGGGCATGGAGCCAACTGGCTGGGAAGAACCTTCTCCTCCCTCCATTCGAAGGAAGATGGAGATTGATGATGGAACGTCCACGTGGGGCGATCCAAACACGTATAACAAGTCTGTCAACATGTGGGATCGCAACAATCCCACTGGTAACCCGGGAAACAGTGGACCACCGCCCAATAAGAATGGTGGAATAATTTTACCCAATAACAACAACAACCACACTGTGGGGAACAGCAGCCACCACCACAGTCACCACATGCACCATCATCCTCATCACAGTCCGCCCCCAACTCACCTCCAGCACCATGGAAACAACGGCTCGCCCAACAACGGGGCCTCTCATCCAGGAGCGGGCCCCCAGAGACCACCTATCTCCAACCCAGGTAATATATTTAAATTATTTAAGTATATAAATAGACTGGCATATGTTTGTTTAGTTTAGGCCTTTTATTTCACTGGGTTAGTGTTTTACCCTTTGTACTGTTGCAAGTGAAAGTTCTACATACATTTTCTTCTTATATAGTTGAATGATTGCTGATATACACACACACGTACACACACGCACAAACGTACACACACATATACACACGCACAAACGTACACACACATGCACATACACACACACATATACACACGCACAAACGTACACACACGCACTGCAGATGCTGCATATCTGTGTTATGCAGCATCTGCTCTTGTATGAACCTTATGAAGATTTGTTTAATGCATTTTGTGCCTGTTTTTTGTTTTGTACCTGTTTGACTCAGGATGGGGAGAGATTCCTAATGTTCAACCCAAGTCAGAGCCTGCCTGGGGGGAGCCGGCAGCTCCCACTTCTGCCGTGGACAATGGCACCTCTGCCTGGGGGAAGCCACCAGGAGGAGTCGGAGGGTGGGGAGATGGTGCACATGAGTCCTATGGCAGGGCCAACGGACCCCCTGGTTCTGCCCCCTGCAAATCAGGTAACGCTTAAATGGACATATCTTCATACTTTATGATGCTTATAATAGAGGGGTGAGACATACTCGCGTTACTCACGTTAAATGACAAATGTGAGAAGAGAAGAATTTAAAATGTATGAAAACAGATTTTCAGAAAAACCTCCACTTATATCGAATAGTAACAGTGACACCAAGTGGTGAGAAAAGGAACACAAGAGTGTTACAAAGGCTCTAACAATGAACAAGTTCTAAACTTTGATAGAATGAATTCTAACAATGTTTATGACTAATTAATAACTATAAGTATTGTTTTTCCCCCAGGCCCTAAACCTATGCAAGACGGCTGGGGAAATGGAGGAGAAGAAATGAGTATGTCAACCAGCCAATGGGACACAGAGGATGGGGACATGTGGAACAGTCCTACATCCCAGGAGAGCAATTCTTCTTGCAACTCTTGGGGCAAAAAGGGTCCAAACAAGGTCAGACGAAAATCTCTGTTTGATACTAGAGGAAAAATACTCACAGAATTATAAAATAAACCTTTATTGCAATGATTTTAGGGCAAGATGGGTAACAAGCCAGACGAGGCTTGGATCATGAATCGTCTGATCAAACAGCTGACTGACATGGGCTTTCCGGTACAGACACTGAACATGTTTTTACATAGAGTATTGTTTGATTAGAAAAAAAATCTCACGTGTACGTTGTGATTCCAGAGAGATCCCGCTGAAGAGGCATTAAAAAGCAACAACATGAACCTTGACCAGGCGATGAGTACGTCTCCGCCACGTTTGTTTTTTTTACCTTTTTAACTCGCCCAAAAGAACCCCTGATGATGTCTCGTTCTCTCCCAGGTGCCCTTTTGGAGAAAAAGACCGACCTGGACAAGAGAGGCATGGGCCTGTCCGATTACAGTAACGGCATGAACAAACCCCTGCTGTGCCGTCCCTCTATACTCTCCAAAGACCCCTCCGATCGCACTACCTTTCTCGACAAGGTGACCGCGCTGAACTAAAACGCTAAAACCGACGGGCGGAAACAGTTTCTAACCCTTTCTAACCTTTTCTAGGATGGTGTTCTGTCCGATGATTCTCCTTCATCACCGTTTCTGCCTTCCCCTGGCCTGAAGCTCCCTCTGGCCAACAGTAGCCTTCCAGGGCAGGGTCTGGGACAGGGCGGCCCGGGGCTGGCAATGCAAAACTTGAACAACAGACAGGTAACGGGACTTTAACGCTGCTCAGAACTTTAGAAGGACAATGATATTTACATTGGAAAGTAAGAAAATCTATATAAATCTGTGCCGCCTGCCTGCTACAAGCGGCTTTAGGTCTTTTTGTTGATCAGTTGTTTCACATTGGCTAAAGAACCCACTGAATTTACATTGGTACAACATATTCTATGAGACATCAACCCCAGATGCAGCTACAACCGAGGAACAAGACAAACACTGCCAGATGTTTGTACACACCCTCATTCAGTGTTTTTTTTCTTTATTTTTACCACTTACATTTTACATATACACACACAAGACATCAAATATATGAAGCAAAATATATGGAATTATGTAGCAAAACAACTCTACTGAATGTTTTTTTTTTTTATTTTCAAATCCTCAAAGTGTCCTCCCTTTGCTTTGTCGAACAATATTCAGTAGAGTTATTTAACTTTTTTTCTTTACTACACAGTTCCATATATCTTACTTCATATATTTGATGTCTTCCGTATGTATCTAAAATGTAGAAAGTTGTCAAAATAAAGAAAAAACTAAAAACACTGAGCGCGATGGTACGTTCAAACTTTTGACTAGTGTTGTTTAAACAGACACGACCAAGAATTGGTGTGGAATTATATAGTGAAGAAAAAAAGTTAAATGACTCTACTAAATATTTTTCGGCAAAGCGAAGGGTGGAGACTTTGAGGATTTGAATATAAAATATTTTTTAAAATGTACCACGTAATTCCATATATCTTACTTCATATGTTCGATGTCTTGTGTGTGTATATAAAATGTAGAAAAGAGTCAAAATAAAGACTCGTAGCGTAACTTAACCCATGCAAAAGCGGAGCTGCCATCTGAGGTACACTTAGGACTTTTTACAGTCAAGTTTCATTTCAGTCAAATATATTTATCGCTGTAGAAATGAAACGCGGTGGCATTTGTTAAACTTTCGTACGGCCACGTTTCAGATACCGAGTGGAATGTTCGGCGGCGGTGGAGCAGCACAAACCCGGGCCATGCAGCAGCAGCCTCCACAGCCAACAGTGCCACCTCTCAGCTCCTCCCAGCCGAGTCTACGAGCTCAAGTGCCTCAGTTTCTCTCCCCTCAGGTGCACGGACGCACACACACACA